>CAAKHD010005429.1:225201-382093 GCA_901007705.1 Fistularia tabacaria
AATATCATTTTTTTTATTTAAAAAAAAAAAATTATGGAGAAAAAACAGTCGGATGTTGGGAGGGGGGGGGGGGGGGGGTTACATCATCAAAGGAAAGAAAACTTAATATTGCAAAGCGGGCACAAGCTCTTGTAAAGTTAGATCTTTCTGTGGATGACAAGCACATGGAGCAAGTGCAATAGAGCCTCTCATTTTCAGATCAAGGTATCTGTATGTGTGTGTGTGTGTGTGTGTGTGTGTGTGTGTGTGTGTGTGTGTGTGTGTGGGAGAGAGAGTGAGAGAGAGAGAAGGAGAAAAGAAGGAGAAAGATCAGCTGTGTGGACAGGCTGTTTGAGCACTTAAGGAAACACTCACCCCTGCAGATACTATACATAGGGTGTGTGTCATAATGTTCTTCCTTTAAGAACTGCACATGACCATGAGGCTGCCTGAACAAACTTTTTGTTCATGGAAAGATTATATAGCTGACGTGCGACCAAGTCATTGTTTTGGAGGTCCAAGCTGAATGTCAAGCCTTTTTACCATTAAATACCAAAAAAGACCATTTTCAACAACATTGAGGTTTTCATATGAATGGTTGTGGGATAGTGATGGGATAAATCTAAATGCTCTCTCAGCTTTACTGTCGAACCACATTTCAAATGGAGAATTGTCGAGGCGGTGCTGGCTCCAGTCACAACAGCTGGCATGGGATGTATAAAGGGTAAGATTATTCCTTTATTGAATAATAAATAGTTTCAATATCGTGCTCTGTCTATGGTCAGCAGTTAAGATCTCCACACTATTTGATCACTTGGAGGCCTTTTTTGTGTATAGCACCTATTTCTGAGCATGAGAGGCTTTTTTTATATTGATGGGGTGGGCTAATGCTGCCTACGAGAGAAAATGCCGCACTGTCAGCATGTTTTTGTTTTTTTTCCGAGCTCTTCAGCTTTATTTCAAGTGACTGCTCCAAAGGGCGGGGCGTGTTCCAGTACCTCCCTTGTCATGGCCTGTTTCTCCAAAAAATAAATGGACACAGGCCTTGCCTTCACTTCAACTATCAAATACATATTGTTCAGTACAGCAAATTACATGCTCCATCATTGACTCTGACATCTCAAAATATATTATTTAACCTTTGTTCATTTTGCTTATCAAATCCAGGAATGGATTTCTCCTTAGTCAATTTAGTTAACTTAGTGAGGTATATGCTGGAAAGAACTAAGAAATTTCACATAACTAAAATATTTCTTGCTGTATTTGTTAAACATCCTGATTGACAAATTGTTCGACAAAATACTCCTCTACAACAATGAAATCCTCCTTCAGCATTTAAAAAAGCAGCACTCTCCTTCAACTTCTTGCTACTCACAATTAAATCAATTAAGTCAGTTAAATCTGTGTCTAGTCTGTAAGGCAAGGAACAACCATTTAGCCACTTTGTCTGCCAGCCATTCACAGGTACAATACTCGCATTTTTGTGATAACTTCAGGACATTAAATGATCATCAATTGTTAATTGGCAATTATTTACCAAAATAAATGTCTTGCCTGACTGGTTTTGACAACACCTCACTTGATCTTCATCTGCAACTCGTCACATTTCTGTGAAGTTTCATTTATCATGCATACATACATGATGTAGTATTAAATTAAAATTTTTCTATGAATGATATTAAAAGGCTTGAGGACAGACAAATATAAATCAGCACAAAGTGTCAGTTGACATTTGAGAGCGATGTGTGGTTTTCACTTCTGGCTGAGACAACAACGCACCATGTACCACCCCTCTTTCACCTTCTGCAAGGACTAACAGAGATTAAATGTCTTGGTGAAGCAGCCCCCTGCCAAATTAAACATCTTTCTATTTGTATCTGGTCTACTCCTCAACTCCTTGACATCTTCATCTCTATCACTCTTTTCACCTACAATCCTCTCGGATCAAGCTACTAATTGCTTTTTTTTCACCTCCACAAATCTCCTCCCTCAGCACACAGCTGTGCTAGTTATGGTGGGACACAAAAAGTGCTGCATTTCCACAACAGCAATATTTTAATAGCCAGATACCAACCTGTGGTGTAAGACACTTTTGTAAGCACAGTAACCGTAGTTCACCAGTTGTGTTTTCCACTTGATCTGTCATGAAATATTGCAGAAAGGGGGTTTTAGCAGAAGTGAACAAGATTGATAAAATCCAAGAAACAAGGCCATACAATTCTTTTTTTTTTTTTTCGGTTTAATCTAATTAACAGCTGACATTAAAATAACACAGCATCTATGCGCCTATGTTTTACATGGAAGGGGTAAATGATCAGCTCCTCCTGAGAGATACCGGCATACCTAGTCACAAACAGATCAATACAAAGTCATTATTCAAACTGACCAAGTGTGTGCATATGCATGCAAGTGTCCACTCTATTGTAAATGTGTCCAATAGCATGAACTCGAAATCCAGACTCTAGAACCATGCTCTTTCTGCATAACATGAAGCTTCCGATGTGACTGTTGAATGAAGGGAAATGTGATTGCTAAATAGTCGTCCCGTCAAAGAGAGAATAGAAGTATAAACTTCACAACACACCCAAAACCCTACAACACTTACCATGAAAACATGTCTTGGTGCATGTCATACATTTACAGACTTGCTTTTTATCAACTTCCTACATTTGCAATTTCCTAAAATTGTCAATCAATGTAAGTGTTTTGTGAATTTAAGTTTTGTACTCGGAATGGGGCGAAAGTTGTCATGAAGGATTAGAATAGGGAAAACAATTTAGATGCAAAGCTTATCGGATCTTTGTGGGGCGTCTTAGTTATTGCTGTGTCAGTTTTCTTGTAAAGAGGAAAACATAAAACAAATGCATATTACATTCATCTCTTTAATTGACAAGGGAAGAAAAAAAAAATGTTGTTAGTATATTGGTCCATTAATGGCATAAAAACTTTGGAAGTCTCAGAACTGACTGATTGTTTTGAGACTAAGTGGAACATAAGTCCTTATTGTGAGTACAGTAATAAAAATGATATGCTCCTTTAAAAAAACATGTAAAATTAGAAAGTATGATGCTTATTTTCCAGTTAAGTTGTTCTAAATAAACAACAATCAGAAATAGAAATAGATAAATATAATATGAACGCAGAGCCTTCCT
Organism: Fistularia tabacaria; assembly: GCA_901007705.1. Classification (NCBI taxonomy): domain Eukaryota; kingdom Metazoa; phylum Chordata; class Actinopteri; order Syngnathiformes; family Fistulariidae; genus Fistularia; species Fistularia tabacaria. The sequence goes on from CAAKHD010005429.1 coordinate 228,333, forward strand.
TTTTGGTTATAATTTTGGCTTAAGAATAACTTTTTAATCACCTAATTGCAAATTAATCTTAAAGACTACAAGTCTCTGAGGAAGGAGCACAATTAATTGCCATGTAACTATTATCAAATTTAGTTGTAACTACTTAATCATAATTATTTTACTATTTCACACTATTAACATAAATTTTGCATTCCTCATTCTTCATAAATCCTGATCGTAAATGGTGATTAAAGACATTTTTCATCGGATCTAAAATAAAAGTCAAAGCACAACAGTTAATCTCACTATTTGGTTACTGTGAGTGCTTGGTAGATTCCTTTTTATTTCAGAGAATATAATTTTTGAGGTTCTTTTCATATCACTCTCCACTCCTCTCATCTGTTTGACTTATTCTACAGTGTGTTTCAATTATGAAATCTTGAATGGATTGCTGCATTTAAAACAAACTGAGTTAAACTATAAAGAAAAAATGCAGCGAAAACTTCAAGAAAAAGAAAAGACAAGATGTATGAGAAATAAGAATAAAAGTGACAGCTTTTTTCCTGCGTGTCGGTGAGATAAAAGTGAGTTTCCCATGACAGGTAAGTCATAAAAATCAGTGAAGGTTATTAGAATGTGGTCTCTGCCAAGAATGGTTGGATGGATGGATGGACGGATTGATGGATGAATGGATGGATGGTTGGATGGCTCATTGTGGTAGAACAGCTTATTTTTTCACCTCGGTGAAAGGTATATATCTGGCCTGTTGGATGAGAGATTATTTGGGCATTGATGCAGTCATGTCTAGTCAGGTGGTTCGGTGTTGCTGATGCTATCTGTTGAATATAAAGATCGCAATTCACACCCACCAATCCCCACCCCATCACTTTAATTTTGTGTTCATCAACACTAATTTCAATTGATTATTTTTTAAATACTTTTGCCAAAAAGTTGTTTGGAATGATGTAACTGAATTTGAGAGTAATTAGAGATGTGGCAAATATTTTGCCACTCCTTTTCAGAACCAGATAATTACGCCCTTTTCCTGAATGACCAAACAATGAAAGAAAAAAGCAAAGTTGATTAATTCTTCTCTGATAGAGTGGAATTGAGAGCAGGGGGTTTTCATTACACTTGTACTTTTTGCTGCCATAAAGCGTTATTGAATGTTAAAATATACCAGTTCACGTCTAATGATGGAAAAACAATTTATTTAAAACTTTAACTGAGACTTCACTCCGAGGACAAGGACTGCACTTTTGTGTTCTCTGTGTGTTGGATAACAGAAATTTATGGGCTGTTTTTATATGTCAGTCCATCAACTTTGGGGAAAAAACATTCGGTCTTTCTTGCCAAAATTGAAAGTTTCGCTTCGATGCACCTGTAGCTATCTCTATTATATTCTATTGTTTGATATATATTTTCATCTATTCTCTTCTCTCTCCCCTAAAGAAAGCTTAACTTGTGTTGCCCTCTATTACACCGCTGGTGAAGTTATTGATAATTTCTTCAAGAAACCAAGAATATCAAAAGCTTTAATCATGCACGCTTGTGTGGTGGTTGTGCAGATGTCTGCATCTGTCTCTCTCCCTTCATGAAAGTGCACCACAGCACATAGTCTGGCTGACTGCATTCTCTGGGAGTTCGCCTAATCTCTAAAACAAAAAAGAGAAAACAGGGCCAAGCTGTTACATTATTTATCAAGCACACGTCTATTGCCTAAGCTGACTCGTGTATGGCCTTTCGTGCACTTGTTTGTGTTTGTGAGTTGGGAAGATACAGATGAGCCCTATAGCTCTGCAGCTCTTAACTTCCCTCGTGGCTGTCTTAAATATGAGAAAACTCCCTTTATATCAGTTTGATGAGAGTCTGTCCCCTCACTTCTCTCCCTTGTTCCTTTCAGCAACCAAAAACTCGTAGGAGCCCACACACTCAAACGCACACATTAAGGTCATTCAAAGTGCCAAACTCCCAGAGTTATGACATTTCTTACATGATTCATGAGTCGAAATAAGTGCACATGAAATAGTCATGAATTGGGCCCACATTCACAAAGCCATTTGTATCTAAAAGGTGGTAACTAATTGGCCAATTTGGGAACAAATTCTAAAGGTAATGTGCTATTCAGTCATTTTTTTAAAGGCTTTTCAAGAAGCAATTATCCAATTGTCACAGCAGAAAAACATCACTTCTCAAAAATGTTTGTTGGGAGTTTTGGTGATGCTAAAATTATCTTGATGATGACATTCAAAACAGTTTTGTGGACCTTCTGTGCCAAAGGCGTTATTCATAGAATGTTCGCCAGTCCAACTAGTGTCAATAAGTCTTCCTTGGGTGGTCCTCTCCATAAGTTTAAAATGATTTTAAATAAGTGCAATTTTGAGAGCATCTACAGGAGGTTGAAGGTGTCTGTCGACTTGACGCCAGATTAGCCCAGATTATTCATTTGATAATCAAAAGTATCTTTCACACAATTTTTTGTCCCCCTCGAGTTCCAGCCAACAATGATTTGAGATGTAATAACATTGTTTAATAGCATGGTGTAATTACACTGTGTCTTAACATTGTGTAATAACACCATATGATAGAATCATGTAATAACATTGTGTTAAATAATGTAAAAAAACAATGTAATTCATTGTGTAATAACATCATGTTATAACATTGTGTAATAACATTGTACAATAACAATCTTATGTCCGACAAGTACCATTCTACAACGCCATGAATCACCCACAGGTGTTTGGTTACATCAAATCACATCCATTATTAACCTCAACATTTAAATAATGAAGTTGATTAAGAGATATCTCATAGAAATGTTGAGGATTGCTGATTAAATACTGACAGGAGGATTATAAGTATGACTTTGGTGCTCAAGAATTTGATAAGACCATGCAGATTTCTGTGGGCGTTTTTTTTTTTACAAAGTTTAGCAGAGACTTATGGACAGTTTTAACAGAATTTCATGTTTGCACTAATCAAATTCAAAATTCACACCCAATGTCCGATCAGTCACAGTTAAACTGGATATCTTCTTTTTAATGTATAATTAGACCATCCTGTCATCTAATAATCATTTGTGTTCTCCCCAAGAATCCACGAAGCTACGTGTAATACAGGCAACAAAAACCACATTAAAAAACTAAATTCCAAAACAAACAATGGGAATGAAAGTGGTAGAATACCAATGTTCAACAAAAATGTGAATAAAATGAAGGACACCCACTCATTCTTCTTTTCATGTAGAGTATCTGATATTTAAAAATGAACCTGCGTGCTATGAGAATGTGGTACAAACCCTATCCTGGCATTCCTAAAGCTCTCACTTGGCCACATGCTGCTGCACTTAAATGTACCCCTGAAGCATCTCATACATTATTCTGTGTCCCTTCACGTAACACTAAAGTCTAATAGCAGCCAAAAGCTGGACCTGCTCTGCACAGTGGCAGCTTCACCCCACCCAGACCACTGCAGCCAGCTGGAGGGCACTGGCTGCGCCTCAAGAGACGGACAAAACATGGATTTCAGAGCAGTAAGCAAGCTTCCTATTACTGAACAACCTCAAGCACTTGCCCGAAGTGAACTGAGGATCCACTTTATTTAGCTTCTCAAGCCTGAAGGGGAAGGATAGTATTTGAAAGATATTTTGCTATTACAATGATATAGCCTTGCATTCAAAGTGTATGTGTGTCTGTGTGTGTGTGTGTGTGTGTGTGTGTGTGCATTTGTCAGTGAATGAGTGGGAATTTATTGTATTTCCTTAATCTTCAAAGTGAATGGAGAAACTACAAAGGGGAGGCTGAAATTGGAAGTAACTATTAAGTTTTTTCTCGAGGAAAAAATTGTATTTCCCAAGGTTATAGTATTGCCATTCGTTCTCTTTTTAATCACACCCAGAGAATGGAGAGATCTTGGGTCAACGATGCAAACCTAAAACAGCCCAGTAGAGATAGATAAGCCATTAGGACAAAAGAGGCTGGATTTGAATTATTCAAGTTCTTAAAATGAAATCAGATTTTGACTCACAACTACCGAGGTTATTCATCCAGTTCATAAACCTCCTACATTTTCTTGTATTTTAAATGCTTTTTTTTTCTTTCTTTGTTCTATCATATAAGCATCTGATTACACTTTGCAAATTATAAGAAATTGGAAAATTTAGAAACATGGTGATTTTGCCCATAACAACAATCTATGGCATCCAGGCTAAAATACATAACCCCCTTATCATCAATGACTCTTTTGCCAAAGTTATTTATTTGTCTGATGCATTAGCAAATTGATTAAAAATGGTAAATGACTTCAGTCCAGATCTATATGATAAACTTGATTTCTTGTGACTTTCCATTCTTATAATTTTTTGAAATATGCACTATCAAAATTTTCAGAAGATAAGATAAGATAAGATAAGATAAGATAAGATAAGATAAGATAAGATAAGATAAGATAAGATAAGATAAGATAAGATAAGATAATACTTTATTGATCCCCATAGGGGAAATTCGGGTGTTGCAGCAGCAACATTAGAGGGAAAAGAAAAAAAAAAGAAACAGTATATATATATATATATATATATATATAGGAGTGCTATCCCCAAAAATTACAAAATCAGTATGTTCAAGAGCACACGTCATCAGTTCGGGCCACAGTAAAGTCCAGAGTTCTTCTAAATCATGTTCCAACTGGCTTATCCTCCTACTCTCAGAGAAAGATTGTACATTTGCAGAAAATGAGCGAATGCTAGAAAGCGATGACAATGCTTAATTTGTAATACTCCTGTAGTTATTGTCCTGTATGCCCAGCAAGTTTGACCTTTTTTTAGCAAAAATGCAGGTAATTAATCCAAAGGACACCTTTCTGACTATTTGACACTTTCAGAAAACACCTGCACTTTGACTCAAAGTGTTTTTGGCTGCAAGATCCAGATGGTTAGGTAACTAATGGCCCTTCCCGTCGAGAAAAGTTTAACTTACCTCTTTCAAATAATGTGTATTTGGATATATTACATTTTAAATGATGTGAAACCTTGTTCTCCAGATAATACTTTTGGCAAAGGGAAGCCTAGTTCCAGAGATGCTTTGAACATTATTGGATATCATCATTCAGGCTGGATCCGCCTGCTTGTCAAGCAGCAGCCGTGCAGGAGGGTGAACTCCAGCAGGTATGCAGCACACTGCTTGATCATCAGGCTGAGGATAAGAGGAGCCTGTTGCTAGTCCTTCCGTGCCAGATTGTTAGTCGACTATTCACCTTTCCTCGCAAGTCCCTCGTTCCAGAGTTCCAAATTTCGGCTTTCCTCACATCTTCCTCGTTCCAGAGATCTACGTCTCACTGGCTTCCCCGCAAGTTCCCAGGTCTCCCGGGATCCCAGAAGTAACCCAGGCCCTGCACAGTCACCCCTTTTCCTTGTAAATACATCTCTGCAAATGCCTTACCTCCTCAGAGTGTTACTGCATTTGGGTCAGATACCCTCAATTAACATGACACATTCTCTCAGTTTTAAACAGCTAATAATAGCTACCTTGACAGCATTTTAACTCTTCCATATATAAACATCACATCAAATATTCTGCCCATAAAGCAAAGGAGAGAAAAGTATCCCTGATCTTTTATAACAAAGTAGTATCTTTTTATACCCACATAAACAAACAAACAATGTAATATTTCTATATTGCAATAGCATCAAGGTATTTTAAACACTGTGTCTGGTGCTTACTTGCTATATACAGTATATGCTCCATATACTTCAGCACCACAGACAGTACAGAAATAAGGTCGGATGGTGCAACTGTGGATTTCTTGAGAGAGCAAGATATGGAATACATCTTCAAGTCTAGAGCCATTTTTATTTTTTTATTTATTCATTAACCTTTCGTTGGTCAGGTTAAAAAAAAAACATTAAGACCATGATCTTTAATCCAAGGGGCACCTGGCCAAGAGGTAAGCAGCACATGTCCTAAGAACATTTTTATTTTAATTCAGGGGTATCTTGAATCGACATTAAAGATAGGACATAAAAAGCACCATATTAATTCAATGTTGTTTTACCAAAGCACGACTGAATCTATGTTTCTGGAAACTCAGATCTAAAGTTATAGCATAAACAGCACTGTCATTTTGCAAAACAGAAAAAGTGAGAAATCTGTTTTGAACAGTTTCTCCAACTCCAACGTCCAGTGTTGGTGTGTTTACACCCACTCACTCTTACTTTCTCACTACTTATAGAAGCATTATCACGTTTCCTTACTTGACAACAGTCGTCCTCATCCAAGAAATTATGCTTGAGGGGTTTCTTCAGTTTCACAGGCTGATGATGGCCAGCGAAAAAACTGACAGCATTTGACAAGTTGGGACAGAGAACTGCCTGATTTGTTTCCCATCCAGATACATTTTCAGTTTGTGCACTCCCAATTGTCTTCTAAAACAATGCAGCCATCCATGTTTGTATATGTTTTATATTTTATACATCCAGCTCCTTTTCAACCATGAAGAGAGATTTCCAAAACACAGTGAATGTTTAAAAACAGTCTTACTGAAGGCCTCCTAATGAAATATGTACTGACGAATGTTTGGGTGAGACAAAATTTGCCAGCCTCCTACAGAAACACTTGATAAGCTAAACAAACCTATAACACTATTATATTGTTCCACACTACAGAACATTGGCCGTGATTTCAGACATACTGTAGCTGTCATTTCGAATGTTGCCTCCATCTAGTTAAATGTGTTCTCCATTTGCAGTAAAGGCCCCCCTGTCCCTAAAGCATACTAAAATGAGCCAGGACCACAAAGTGGCTAATGTCATGTGGGAACAGATGTGATGATAATTCAGGCCTTGCTTCTTCATTATACTGAGAATGTATAATGACAGGATTTGGCTCAAGTCAGTAATGTCAAAGAAAAGGAAAAGGTAAACCTTAATAAGTCTGAACTAACCTCTGGGGAAACTTATCTGCTTGTGCATGAGACCAAAAATGTGATAGGATGAAGCAAAGATCTCTGTGTATGTAGAGTCACATTTAGCCTTGTGTATCATTGAACAGGGTATATACATGGACAATATCAGTCTACAGTGGGATATAAAGGTGCACTATCATCGGAGCTATAATGATGATTAATTTATTTCACACGCTATGTGTAAAATGGTTCCCTTCGGTCTTAGAAAGAGGGCCTAAATGCAAAGCAGCAAGGTTTCAAGACAACAAATTGACACCAGAAGTATCCAAGAACACTTTTACCTAAAGCCTCTCAGAAGTGGACTTTCATTGTATTCCTAGAACAATGATGTGCTAATCATCAGTCCACTTTTCTCAGCTTTGCAACTGTTAGACAGTTATTTGCCACCAACGCATGCAGAGGAGTGTTAGTAGTCTGTATCGTAAGATTGAGGCTAATACACAAAGGCATGCTTGTGAACAGACACACAAAAGCGCACACATACCCATCAGTTAATGGTAAAATTCGAAGAGATGACACAATGAGTGAGTCTATAATGTCGTATAAGTTCAACTACACTTTAAGCCTAGTCTATGTGCAGTAGCCAGTGGTCTTCAACCACAGTGGTTCAGGAAGGTCTGGCTGAGGGAGATCAGTTCTCACCATTATACTTCTCGGCATAGGAGGTGTTTTCTAAACACATTATACAAGATTATTACATTATTTCTCCCTACTGCCACACTCCATTCAAAGGGAAATCTAGTTTCTTACCTGGTAATAATAGAAACATCTCTCTTATTATTCAGTGCAGCCTTGAGAGGGATGTTTTGGTTGCCAAAAATATCATATTATAAAGTAAGCAGATACAACATATATCTAATAAATAAATTATCTAAATATTATATGACAAAGACATTCAGAAACAACAGAGGAATGTATTGTTTTATTTGAAATGAACCACATTACTATGAGAATTAAATTTAGAAAAGTCAAGAATTGCAAACTTTGTGTGCACTGGGCCAGATGTCGTAAAGATGTGGATGAAAATGCTTGCCTACTCACGAACAGGATTTGTTTTAAGTGCAGGGGATGGTTGACATCCCTTTAATATAAACCATTTCAATTGGCAATGCCTGCCTCCACTTCATATCCAAACACAACGGACAGGTCCTCCTGGTCCTCGCAGCACACCCAATCAGAGGCAGTCTCAATGTAGCATCTCCTCTGGTTTTTGCTTTTTTATCATGTTCTTATCTGCACTGTCACAGACTGATACACAAGTATTGGCTACAGAGGCAGCATTTACTGCTCTGTTTGAGAGCAAGACTCTCCAGATTAATAGAGCTAGATTAATAGAATAGAACTTTCGAATGCCAGGGGGTTTATACATTCTGGCATAGAGTTATACATAGATAGATAGATAGATAGATAGATAGATAGATAGATAGATAGATAGATAGATAGATAGATAGATAGATAGATAGATAGATAGATAGATACATACATACATACATACATACATACATACATACATACATACATACATACATACATACATAAATAGTACAGGGTTGCAGGAATAGATACTTGATATTTTCAGGAATAACTGGGTTTCATCACTGAATCCAAGCATCCTGCAATCATTAAGTCAGGGTGCCATGAATCTAGGGTCAGTCAGTCTGTGCGTGCATGTTTATGTGTGTGTGTGTGTGTGTGTGTGTGTGTGTGTGTGTGTGTGTGTGTGTGTGTGTGTGTGTGTGTGTGCGCGCGCGCGCGTGCGTGCGTGCGTGCGTGCGTGCGTGCGTGCGCGTGTGTGTGTGCACGGATTGGGAGATGGGTGGTGTATTAATATACTAGTATACACACGTATGTAAACTTTTTTTAATGAGGATGACACTGGTCCTGTCCTCTGTTCGTCACACCAGTACCACTTTGATGAACAGGTTTGAAAATAGCAGGTGGGCGAGACAGTAGTGCAGCGGTTAGTGTGTTCACCCCTTGTCTGCATGGCGTTTCCTCTTGGTGTTCCAGTTTCCTCCAAGAGTACAAAAAATTGCAGTAGGTTCATCAGATACCCTAAATTCCTAGATGCGTGAATGAAAGAGTGAAGGGCTGTATGTCTCTTTATGTGGCCCTAAGATCGACATGCAACTGGTTAAGGGTATGCAACGCCTACCTCCCAATGACAGCTGGAATAGGTTCCAGAAATCCTGAGTCAAGAATAAGCGGTATATGTAATGAATGAATGAATGAATGATCAGAGCAGAACACAACACTAGAATAGGCTCTGTTTTGGGGGTATTTGTTAGTTTGTTTAACAACACCAGCACTTTTGTTAATGTTGCTTATTGTTTTATTTGTTTTCCACAGATTATAAACAGTATGTGTCCTGTTTGTGTTTAAGTATTAAAAGGAACCACGTCTGGGAAGACTGATAGGCATTAATATACTTTACTCTTTGTCTCATACTAGAATGTGTGGTTCAAAAGCACGAAGAAATGTTATGTTAATAATGCCACAATGTGCTGCTTTTGGGTGCAAGTTCCAATCCAAGGGAAACAAAGGGACTGATGCTCGTCTGCACAGCTTTCCAAGGGGCAAGAAGACAAGAAAGGAGTAAGAAATTGCTTGTGGCGGCACACAACTTCCTAAGGATCTGCAACTGTATTCTCGCTGCTTCTCCACAGATGCATTTGACACATTTAGCTCAGCTAAACTGCTGAAAGAGCTCACTGGTGCTAGTTTAAACAGACACTGAAGCCAAACGCTATGTCGACAGTTTACGTTCGCAAGAAGTCAAAAGGTCCTCGGGAAACAACTGAACCCCGCTCTAAGATATGGCAAAGGTAGCAACGCTGAATCTTCTCCTGCAAGGATTTCAACAATCAGCTCCTACAGAGGTAGCATCTGATGATGACACACCGGGCACCAGCACACTCACGGAGGAGGCTGATGACGAGTCAGCGGATAAGTGACTTTTGCTATCTCTTGCCTCTTTGCGTCTTTGTCGGTCTTCATTTTGAATCTCATTTGGACTTCTGTCTTCAGCGTTATACTCCTCCCTGATGTCTCTCTTGGATTCAAATGGGAAGGGCTGCATTGGTGACATGTTTTGCATTGTACGGCAAAATGAATGGGACCGAGCCCAAAGCCAACCTTGTGACGTCACCATCCATACAGTGTTGTGACATGAACAACAATGGCAGCCTATGAGTAAAAAGGTTTTTAAAATTTTATACATGCTAAGATATGTTGAGAGATTTTATTATCATTTATGTAGCTGGTACAAATACTGAATAAACAGGACAATAATGTCTTGGTAACCGGGGATCCCTTTAAAAGACAATTCTCAGTTTCTATTTCGTATTTTGGTTAACTGGTTAATTTGGTTATATTATGCATTACACCGTTATGACTGTTGGCTTTGAGAGGCTGCCGTACGAATTAAGGATTGTTATAAGTGGGAATTATCAAAACACAGTTACGTCCCACTAATAACTAAATTGCTTGTTTTGCCATGTTCTTCACTGTAACAAGATGATCATATATTCCTACATTTTACTTACACTATTTTACAAAGATTTTCAACTTTACTGCATGCACATAATGTTATTTTATCAAATAAACAGAAACAGAAACAAGAAAATGGGCACTTATTGGTCTGTCCTTGTCAAAGCTTAGCGTGACAACTGGACTTCTAATCCAAGACGTTTCTTTAAAACTAAGACACTAATTGGTTTTAACCTCTGGCTTTGTGAGAGTGATGGATGAAATATTCAATCAATCATTATTCATTCATTTTTTTATCTATTTATTCTTTTAGCTGTTGTCTTTTATTTTGTCTTATATTGTTTGTCTTGTATTTTCAACTTATAGTTGCTGCTATTGTTGACTTTTTAATTTTGTTTTTGTGACCACACAGAATCTGAGAGCAGCTATCTCTCAATTTCATTGCACTTTGTGTGACAACAATAAATCTTTAAATCTTTGAATACAGTATGTAGCACTAATCCTGCACTCAGGGTCACAAAGGGCCTAGAGCCTACCCCAACTGTCATTGGTCATGAGGTAGGGTTAAACATTTATCAATTGACAGTTGATCACAGGGCCACATATAAAGACAAACAGCCATTCACTATTTCATTTACATGTCTGCGCAATTTAGGATCAACACATAACTCCAAACAGAAATGCCTCCTGTTGGAATCAAACCAGGGACTTTCTTGCTCTGAGGCAGAAGCGCTAACCACTAGGCCATGTACCACCCGATGTATGAAATATTTTTCATCAAATTGTGCTCCATGTTTCTAATGTCTCTCATTTTAGATTCCTGGAAGGCTTTTTTGTCAAAACAGGATGAAGAGAGAGAAAATGAAATAGTTGGATTGTTTACTAGGCTGCTCCATTGTGTTTCAGGTTTAACCAGTATGGCCAAAGGCTGAGACTAGGCAGAGGTATTTTTCTTTTTAGAAGACAACAAAATAAAATATACGGCTAGTTTCCTTCTGCTCTTTTAAAAAACGGCCTTATCTGTGGACAAAGTGAAACTTGGCCAAACATTTTAAGGTGAAAACACATGGAGAAAACTTGACAGGCATCTTAGCGAGAAAGTGCAGAAGAGAGCTTGTCAGTTGAATGGAGTCATTGTGTGTGAATGTGTGTGTGTGTGTGTGTGTGTGTGTGTGTGTGTGTGTGTGTGTGTGTGCGTGTGTGTGTGTGTGTGTGTGTGTGTACTCTAGGTAGAGGGTGTATTTCTGACATGTAAAGTGAAGTATTAATGCTTGGTTGAGCATGGCTAGGCATGTGCATGAAACTCTTTGGAAGAGGAGCCCCAGGAGAGAGGAGATAGAAAATGACGGATGCATAAAAACTGCACTTGAAGGCAATTAATAGGAAAATATATATGTCGTCTTATCTAACATATGTATAAAAAAAACATCATTCTGAAAGCAAGGATAACTAATTGGTCAAAACTCCAAGGTATTGTCATATCATTGCACTTTAAAGTGTGTTATAATGTAGAAATTTCTTGTAAACCATTAGTCATAGCCCAAAAATCACTGACTTCAAAAAATGAAACTATTTTGTAAAGTGCAGCTCAAACCAATATTCTGGTTCAGTTGAGTTCATTAAGTGCATTTTATTTAGTTCGAGATCTCTCAATGCACTGCACTCCATTTGAAAAATAGCCTACAATTCCTGATTTGCAAAATACTATCATAGTGTAGCGGGTTGAGTAAATGCAAGTGGTGCAGTGTTCCCCCCTTTTGCCTTTTGATTCCCACTTGGGCCTCAATTATCAAATATGATAATTGAGGCCCAGCCATCGACTGGTGTCTATACACAATTCTGAGAATATCCCCAAAATTGCTGAAAAATTCCAGCATATGGATACCTTACACAGAGAGTAGATGAAATTAATGAATTTGTTATTCATAGAAACCACAGTGAGGCTGGAAAGTTCAATATAATGTTGAGACATATGTGTCTGATTTTTTCATGTTAGCAAAAGCTTACCATCAACCTGAAATAATGTAATGCATAATTTACTCTCAACATACCTTTATACTTTGTAATGGTCAAGTGAGATTGATTTGGCTGGTTTTAAATTGGAAGCTGGAAAACCCCTCTCATAAATACCATTTGAAATCAGGCTGGCAAATAATTTATTTCCCCAGATATAAGCCTAGTTGGTTTGCAAATCCCTCAGTCCCCCTTTCAGCAGCTAATGCCAAGGTATTAGGCTGCAGCCCATATTTACCCTGCTCTGGCAGTGGCATCCTTGGCAGCTTGAAATCAAACACTTCCCAGCACACAACAGTGAAAAGCCCGCCAAGGTGTCAGGGGAAAAAGCAATGCCTCCTTGTATTAATCCTCTCAGAGTCACAACATTATCTCCTCACCACATACATAGATTGCTGAATCATAAAATCCTCGTATACTCAGGGACAGGACAAAATGATACAAGGTCTACTTCATAGTTATTTTAGCACAGTATAACACAAGCCATGCTTTGAACTTATAAATGCCATTTACAGTAAAACCTCCCTCTTTAAGCTCAAAAATCTGACTATTCAGCAGATTTTTATGGATGATATATTAGCACATCATTGCCTCTTCTGTGACCATGAAATTTAATGAACCCTTTCTTTTATATCTTGGTAAAAATGAGATGGTCCTTCACCATCTGACATTCTTATTAGCAAATTTATTGTACTATACATATTGACATATTATTTATTACCCAATAACTGACATCAAAAAGAGCAGAAATATTTCCCTACAAGAGATCCAGTTCCAGCATAGAGATTGCATTTGTTATAAAATTAAACATTGAATCCAATGGCCAAATCAAATGTCAGATATGAAAAGAATTTTAAGTCTGTTATTAGTTTTGTATAATTTTTGAATCCCTTGTATTCATTTGGCGTTCATTAAACATTCTTTGGGAGTCTTTGTTTTTTCCCTATGAAGAAACGCAGAGCCCAAGGAGCTGCTATGCATGTCATGTGGAATTGCTCAGAATCCTTGACTGTGTCACTATGTTTATACCTCTGGAATATGTGTGAGGTTTAAAACACTTCGTCTTCAACATCTATAAAATATTTCACTTTATTTGAATGAAAATGTGGATTAATTAAACATTAAAAGTAAATAGATGTGTGCATGGTGAGCATGTGGACTTTCTTGACATTAAATATTCAACACTGTTCTTAAAATCAAATATTCAACATTTACATTTCCCTGTTTCATTGCTATTAAACGCAATATTGAGTAGTAAATATCTGTGACGTTTGCAGAAAAATACAGAAAGCCTGGTGATAATGGTAACCATATTATATGTTTGGATTAAACATTAAAGTTGCATCTGCAAAACAAATAAACCTCCCTTCCTGTTCTTCTATTGCGTCTGTATGTTAGTAATTTGGTTTGTTCCTCTCTTTATGAGCCAATGAGTCAATGAGTAATTATTTTCTTGGTTAAAGATCATCATTCTAAGGATATGGTGTACAGAGTACTTTAATATACATACGGTCACACTGTTTCAACTGTGTGAAGGTGAGCATCTGTGATTCGTCATAAACCATTAACCATGCATAATCACGTGTGTGCATGCTTATGTGTGTGCATGCTTGTGTGTTTGCGCAAGTGTCTACGAACATGATCATGCCATCTATGTTTGTCATAGCTCTTGGATACTAACACCATCAATCAGTTGCAGAAGTGACAATACTTATTGCGACCTGATTTTTGGGTCATGGAAAATACTTTATCACTGAGCAACCAAATTATTAATGTCACATCACACCAAAACAAAATGATCAAACCATTGTTTATGAACTAAGGACCATTTTCACAAAGGGTATTCATAATTCATGCCAATATGATTGACACGCCGTCATTAAAGAAAAAACACCCAGACCGATATAATAGGAAGGCTGTTTTAACAAGTTGACACATGCAGCCTTTCAACTCATGTTTCTGTTTCTGAGATACTGACTGAGTCATAAGTACAGCTCGATGGAAAATTCAAAAACGCTCAATATCAAGAGATGATCAGGTAAAAGCAGTGCAGTTTGAAAGGCATCTAAGGCTCACTCATTTGCTTTGTTTTTCTTTTGTCACTCTCAGTCCTTACAGTTCAGTAAAGAGGACCTTACTCAAACTTTAACTTTAGTCCTTGGAGAAAATCATACCGCGGCGTCAAAGGTTGTTATCATTTCACATACAGGGAATCTAAGCCAAAATACTGTCAGAAATTAATTCATCATGATTTTAATAACCACCATTGAAGACGTTGTCTCACTGATGCACTGATTTATTGAAAATAGAAATATTCAATGCTTCTTCTAGTGATCAAGCATGGGCATTATGTCAACTGCAAAAACCTTTACACAGAATGAATGATGGGATACAACAGCAGAAATATGGAGAATATCTTGAGAAAAACTCCGAATGGACATACATGAAAACTCCATTTATGTGGTATATGTCCTCTTTTAAGAACTGTAATGGTAGAGGGACAGGCCTTCAAAACATCTGCATCCTACTTTTAAAAGCATCCTTACCACCTTGTCTGTGACAGTATCTCTCATGGGACTCATACTTCTTCCTCTTGCACTCAAAAGCCAACCCCCACTTGAGAGTCCTCAAATGGTGTGGAAAGCACCTTGGACATGGCATGTTTCTTACTATTTCCCATTCAAGAGCAAGTCAGGCCAGAGCAGTGTAATAGAAACATGCTAAGAGACTTAATCGCCTGCTCAAGTCAATTGTTACCTGCCAACTGATTTACAGAGAAGGCTTGATGTTGCCTTTCTACTGCTTTTCTATTCTCAGTCTGATGTGCCTAACCATTCACATGAGGATCCGTCATTGGCCCTAGAAGCATAGATTGCAGGTTGAATGGTGGGGAGACGACAGGCATTTGCCTAGTTTGGCAATACCCTATTGGAGCCATTCATTCATTGGTCATCTACCGCTTATCCTACCCTTAGAGTCACAGGGGAAGGTGGAGCCTGTCCTAGCTGTCATTGTGTGAGAGGCAGGGTACCCCCTGGACTGGTCACTAGGCAATTGCAGGGTCACATATAGAGACAAACAACTATTCACTCTCTCATTCACAAAACAAGGCAATTTTTCAAATAATAATAAGAAGAAGAATGTATAGCTTAGTAATCTCCGTGGGGAAATTCGCATTTATCCCATCATGGATGAACCATGAGCAGTTGGCTGCCGCCTAGCAGCGCCAGGGGAGCTGTTAGGGTTTCAGTGTCTTGCTCAACAAATCAACTTTTTACATGTTTTTTGACTGTCAGAGGAAACTGGAGAACACAGAGGAAGCCCATGCAGATATGGGGAGAACATGCAATCTCTATGTATCCAGTAACTAAGCATCAACTGTCTCCACAGACATATCCTTGAAATGGTATCTGTTTTTACAGGTGACATAAGTTGGACTATGTTCTTGAAGCAAAGGGGAGATATACATCCTGCTTCGGTTGCTAAAGTGATCAGAAATAGTTGGGCAAAAACATTCTATTAATATTCATTTGGTGATTGGAATCAGGAACTCGGGTTGTGCTTGAGGAAACTTGCCATTTATTCATGTTCCAGCAGCCCAAGCATTCATATATCAATAATTTGGAATGTTACTCGAAGTTCAAGTCTGATATCATTTTTTATAGGTTAAGCCACAACTTTAAATTGTATGATAAATTAAAAATGTCTGCTGGAGTCTTTGTTATATTTTGACATATAATAATGGGAATTTATTGGCTAGTTATGATTGATATAACAATGAATACTGATATTCACATGGTTTGTCCTTCAGTCAGGGTGAATTGTCTCGCATTTTCTTCCTTCTCAGAATTGAACTTTTTTTTGTATATTTATTGCCTTTAAGTAAAAGACTTATTTCCAAGACAAAAATGAAGCTGTATGATACCATAGTAAATTATTAATCCAAAAGAAAGTTTGTAAGGCTCCAAAGCCAAAGTTATTCCCCCCCAACTTATTCTATATTAATTTTGTTACTCATGTCTGCAGCTTATGGGTACAGATCACAAACTGCAAGGGTTTTTGCAACATCCATTTTGTCTGCTGTCCATAACAGCATGCTGGTTTATTTGCTGTATGTAAGTGGTGTTTCGAACGTAAGTACCATTATTCATTCCTCTGGCTCGTTGCGCTTATCTAAATTCTAATATACACCTAAGCAACCAGCTTTTTTCTCATTACTATTTTAACATGCGTTGACATACAGGAGGAACAACAACTATAAAAGCAGACCTTGATATACGATGCAATAAAGCATTTAACAGTGGACAAGTGAGAAAGCACTGTCAACACACTGATTCAAAAGTGAAGCATCTGGCATAAAGTTTAAAAGAAATCAATAACAGTTGTGATGGGCGGTTTGGAGAAAATCAACCGTCATGTTAATAGACAGCACAACAAGTCTTGTCCTGCATACACATCAATTTATTCATGGTTTTTCCAGGGTCGTCCCTCTAGATACAACCAGATACATACACACGGCAACACAACTGTCAAAGCAGACCACTGCTATGATAATCCGTTAAATCTGTTACACTGACCATGGTTGACTGATCCGGCCCTGCACAACAGGGACAATACAGTACCCAAGCAAATAAAACAACATTGACTACACAGCACAGAGTGTAAGAGAACAGTGTTTTTTAAATTAAAAGAAAACTAAAACACTGCAATTTCATTGAATATGAAATTTGAATAGAAACTTAGGCTGCAGTGCAGCATTGTAGATGTTTCAACCTAACATGTTCAAATAAGATTCAAGATTCAAAGTGTTTATTGTCATATGTGCAGTGTGGAAAGGTGTTTCCCTGTACAATGGAACTCCGACTTTGCTATTCCCAGCGGCTTTGGATTTGTATGCCTTTAAGCAATGTGCTTCCATTATCCTGTATTTAAAAGGATCGATATAAATGCTGATGGTGTCTGTGACAAACGCTGGCACTGTAAACAGCAGGAAAAGCACTAAGTATCTTGGTCTGAATCTCCCATAAGCTCTGAGAACACCTCTGGCACAAAGCTGCCCCAATGTATTTTAATACACACTCTTTTCAATTTAATGGTCAGGCCCAAGGTATTGATTGTATGTGGAGGACTAATGAGCATTACAAAACTAGTATGGAGGAGAGACACATTGGCAGAGGGGAGATACAAGGGAGAGGGAATGAAGTATAGGTAAATGAAAAGGAAAAAGATTTAAGTTTTGCCAACTTTATAGCAGCAATATACTGAAGCATGACACACTCAGTAAGCAGGACAGGTAAGTACTCGACAACTGACAGACACAGTTTGAACATTTATGGAAAGACGTTTCATGTTTTGGTGTTCATTTGGAAATATGACTTTTCACCTCTAGTTACTATATAGTGTAGCTTTTAATGAAATGGAGGCACAGTTCTTATTTCATAGTAATTTAATGTCGTATAATAATTAGTATAAAAGTTCAGAACTACTTGGGTCTTTATCGAAAGGAATGTTTATCATTTCGCAACATTTTGGAGTGGTCATTTATCCTGGGCTTTTCTTAATTTTGCATTAGAGTATAAAATCCTGTTCTCTGAAATATGAAAAGCATGTCCTTTTTCATTAGAATAGCTCATAAGTGCAGTTGGGCAAATTGGATTCACCCAAGTAATACCTTGTCTATATGCTAAACTTATCGGATTGCTTGCTGACGGTGATCTCATACTGGAGAATTGAAGTGAAAATGTTATCAGGCCTTGGATGTTTGAGAGAAAGCTAATGAGCATAATTGTGGTCTTTTGCTATCAATTTGTCAATTTACGAGGTTGAGTCTCACACAGTTGAGCAGACAGATAAGACGAGTGTGTTTGGAAATATGTTTGTATGACTATGTCCACCAAGGAGGTAAGATATAGAAAAGGCTGTTGGGATTAGGACGGAATAACACAATAGTGCAAAATGTCCTGATTTAAGAGATTCCTGAGAGGAAGTCTGATTATGTCTTGGTGCCCAAAGCCCCTGGGGCTACAGTTCATAGGATAACTAATGGCTTTCACACATAGAGAGATACTCAGAAGGGCACAATAGAAGTTGGATTGATCCAGGGCCAAATGCATGTGGTGGCCATATATCTGCTCCACAAATGAGTCTCAAGATAGCTAACCTCCTCTGATCCCTCTCTCGTGCTCTGTTCCTACCTGACTGGCCCGGCTACTGGCTCCTTCACTGCACACAGGAAATCTTTACTTCTTTTCCAAAGTCTCCACCAGTCTTTTTGTCTCATGAGCATCACCCTTCGCCAATTAGAATGTGTGCTGTCCAGTTTCCGGCCGCAACACGTCTGAGCTTGTTCGTTTTGACTTTCGAACATTCCTAAATGCTTGCAAAGAGCAATGAGAAACACAAATAAGCAAAATGTTCCTGATGTTGTAAAGTTTTACTGATAGGTGTAGTATTTATTTTAAATGCTGAGGGGGGATTTAGTTCTCCCACTCTTACTGTTCCTGTCCAGCTGATGTGTGGGGGTTTAGCACTTACTCTGCCATATGGTCAGTGGTTAACTCATAATGAATGTGCAATGTAATGTGGGGTGCCTACCCAGGGACCTAATTTATCAAGCAAAGGCCAATAGTGTCAAAGCTATTTCCATGTTTGGTGCAAACACACAGTAAATTACTCAATAAGGTCATAATGTGCAAGGTGTTGTCATATAAATTTGTATTCCCCCCAGCTATCCTCACCTTGGAGAGGTTAAATAAGTGCACCAAGAAAGCACAGATGTGCAAAGAAGATAATGCAAGCAGGCAGGGTTCCTGTCACTAAAAAATACTGATTCATCTTTATTTTCAATCCTGTTATTTAATCATTTCTGAGTAATCATTGGTACAGGGCGAAAGATGACAGTAAAGAGTCCTTTCCTGGGATTATGACAACAAAATCTGTTTTGGATGCAATAAGAAAAATGTAGTTTTCTTGAATGAAGAAGTAATAGTAGTATCCGAAGTTTAATTCCCAAATGAAGAGTGCGAAGTTACCGCTAGCAGAAGAACATTCAAGGATTTAACGAACTTTTATTGTAATACCAGCACACCTTACACTTTGTGGTCTGAAATGAGTACCCAAATCTGATTTAAAGCCATAAATATAGGAGCCACATCCCATTAATAACATTGCAATAGCACTTTGGAGAAGGGCAAACTCTGGACCAAGATTCACAATTAACTATTTTCCTTTATACAAAAATTTGAAAACTTAATGTTTTTATTCCTCTGATTTTCTTCCCCACAAAGGCTAGAATTTGAATTCATCCTCAATTCATATAACTTAACACATTGTGCTAAATATATGTACAGAATATTATTATTATCTGCGAGTCCAGAGTGTATTTACAATATTGTGGCGCTCGGCGAGGAATAATTGATGATGAAGCCTTGCAGTCTTAATTGAGAAATTATGTTTATTATCGAGCAACACCATATCATAATACACGACCGGGGCACAGATATAGAAACCTCCGGCCTAAGCCATGCCCCCAGCCCCTAGTCCCATGGGGTTCCCGGGATCCACACGGCTGGCCCAGAACCAGGTCAGCGGGTGATGCACCGAGGTCATCCTTCAGGGCCGAACGCAGCCCCAGCATAACCCAGAGGTAAACGTCCACAGAGCACCGTCCAAGAGCGAGAGAGCTGCTCGCATTCGCACAAGCTGTTGGCCTGAGGGGGGTACACGGTAGGCCCAATGACTCCCCAGTGTTGACAAAAGTGGCGACACAAACTGCGGACCCCTGTCCGAAGTGATATCAGACAGAGTGCCGAAACGGGCAACTCAGGCAGAGAAACGCCCAAGACAAGTCTGAGGTCGCCGTGCAGGATAACGGAACGACCTCCATCCACCTGGTGGTCCAAGATGAGCAGGTGCGTAAAACCCTGTGACGGTGGTAGAGGGCCTATCAGGTCAACATGCCTGGCCGTAATCGGAAACAGCTCGAGGGCAGCCCTAACATGCCGGTGAACCTTAGTACGCTGGCACGGCACACACGCGGCCATTCCCTGACATCCTTACGCATGCCAGGCCACACGAACTTAGCCCCCACCAATTTCAACGACGCTCAAACGCCCGGATGCAAGCGGGAAAGTAGTGAGTTGAATACTCGCCGACACCAGGCCACCAGCCAAGATCGCACGAGCTGCAGGCAGAAGCTGGCGCAGGAAAATATGCAGGAATAGCAAGCTGCCTTCTTGGGCTCCCAACAGCGCCAGTATGCCCTCCATCCAGTCTACAGCCTATCCGCCCCCTGATCAGTAGACTTTTTAGCACGGTGTAACTACATGTCAGCAGGGGGCTGCGCAACAGCTCCATGGCACACTGTGTGGAGTGCCGGTCCAACGCCATGAATACCAAAAAGTTCCTGGCATCATCTGCAAAGAAGTCCAGTAGCCGGATGGTCACGGTGGGCACGGATGGTCGAACGTGTTGCGGTGATGTGGCCGAGATGGAATCGAACACGTCCTCGGCCTTTGTCCAGAAATCCAGCGTCCGGCCAAATTGCTTGGTCTGACCGCAGCGACTCGCACCCCCAATGTAGCGCCAGCAGGGCAAGCAACGGTATTTGACATTGACGTTGCGCGGGTACTTGCGTGCATTGGCTGGGTTCCGGGAGACGAGCGAGTAGCGGACAAACTTCAGATATCTACTCCAGATGCACTTAACACATTTAGACTGGTTGGGCAAACTCCCATGCCCCCTCGAGAACCCTGCTGAGGGTATAGAGCTGCACTGTCCCCAACATCCACGCATGGCTGCAGAGCCGTGTCAGCCAGGACAGCCCTACAGCTTCCAGAGCCTTGAGGAACACAGGGTGGACCTCACCCATCCACGGGACCCCATTACTCAAGATCTTTTTGACTTCAGCAACTTCAGCCCCGGAAATAGGCAGACCCCCTTCATAGCCCCCCGGCTCTGCTTCCTCATTGGAAGGCATTTTGATGGGATTGAGGAGGTCTGAGAAGTATTCCTGCCACCGATCTACAACGTCCCGCATTGAGGTCAGCAGTGCCCCGCTCCCACAGTGTTGACGAAGCACTGCTTCCCCCCCGAGACGCCGGATGGTGGACCAGAATCTCCTCAAAGCCCACTGTAAGTCATTCTCCATGGCCTCCCTGAACTCCTCCCACACATGACTTTTTGTTTCGGCGACTGCCGTAGCTGCTTGCCACCTGGCCTGCTGGTACCTGTCAGCCGCCTCCGGAGTCCCGCAGGCCAAAAAGGCCTGATAGAACTCCTTCTTCAGTCCACCAGCGGGTTTGAGGGTTGCCGCCCCGACCGCAACTCTGGACTGCTGCCTCTACAATAGAAGCGCGGAACATTGTTCATTCGGACTCAATGTCCCCCGCCTCCCTCGGGACATGGTTGTAGCTCTGCCGGAGGTAGGTGTTGAGGCTTCTTCTGACAGGGGACTCTGCCAGACATTTCCAGCAGACCCTCACATTACGCTTGGGTCTGCCAGGTCTGACCGGCATCCTCCCCCACCTTCGAAGCCAACTCACCACCAGGTGGGGATCAGTTGACAGCTCCTCCCCTTTCTTCACCCAAGTGTTCGGGACATGCGTCCGAAAGTCCGACAATACAACCACAAAGTCAATCAAAGAACTGTAGCCTAAGGTGCGTTGGTGCCAAGTGCACATATGGACACCTTTATGCCTGAACATGGTGTTTGTTATGGACAATCCGTGGCGGGCACAGAAGTCCAATAGCAAAACACAGCTCGGGTTCAGATCAGAAGGGCCGTTCCTCCCAAGTCGCACTGTTGTTGCCCACGTGAGTGTTGAAGTCTCCCAGTAGAATGAGGAAGTCCCCAGAAGGAGCGTTCTCCAGCAGCCCCTCTAAGGACCCCAAGAAGGGTGGGTATACTGAGCTGTTGTTGGGTGCATAGCCATAAACAACAGTCAAAACCCGTCCCCCCACCCGAAGGCGAAGGGAGGCTACCCTCTCGGGCACCGGGTTAAACCCCAACGTACAGGCGCCGAGTCGGGGGGCAATCAATATGCCCACCCCTGCCTCTCACCAGGGGGAATTCCAGAGTAAAAAAGAGTCCAGCCCCTCTCAAGAGACCTAAGCTGTGCATCAGGGTATGTCCGACTACATCTTGTTGGAATCTCTCAGCCTCACGCACCAGCTCGAGCTCCTTCCCTGCCAGGGAGGTGACATTCCATGTCCCTAGAGACAGCTTCTGCAGCCAAGGGTCGGACCGCCAAGGTCCCTGGCTCCAGCCACCGCCCAGCTCACACTGCACCCAATTTCCTTGACTCATGTCGTCCATTCAGGTTGTGCCCCGCCGAACCCCATGGGTGCGAGCCTGGCCACCGGGTGCTTGCCATCCTGGCTCTCGGGTGGGGCCCCGGTGACTGGTGTCCAAGCAGGGGAGAACTAGATCCAAAGTTGTTTTCCATCATAAGAGTCTTCTGAGCCGTGCTTTGTCTGGTCCCTCAATTGGGACCTGTTTGTCTTGGGTGACCCGTCCAGGGGCGTAAAGTCCCCGACAACATGGCTCCCAGGATCACTGGGATGCGCAAACCCCTCCACCATGATAAGGTGGCGGCTCAAGGGTGGGGAAAATAAAAACCAATTTCCCTATTATGTAGAGGTAAGTTGTGAGCCAATTTAGTCCCAGGAGCTAGTGACATGGTAAAAATAGTATATGACTATCAGACTGATATTAGTATGCTGACAAAGTGTAATTATGCCAAGTGTAATTAAGTTCTTGAGCTTCACACTTAATTGACAATGACTTCATGAGATTAACTTAAAGGGTTCTGTACTATGCAGTCATTTTAGGAATGAAAATACCATTGAATGTACAAAAGAAGCAGAAAAAAAATCAAATCTCTGTCCCTTTTTGGCTGTGATTTTGAAGATTTAAAAGAAGCAGATTTTTTTAATGTATCTCTTTCTTAGCCATGTTTGCTGATTATTAACAATAACATTAATGATAAAAGCAAGTGGCTGAACACGCATGCCGACAATCTTGAATGTCACGGTGTTTTAACAACTTAATACAATTTTATACTCTCAAGGCCTCAAGCATGTAAGTAGGGCAAACTACTGAAGAAACCGCCAGTAAAATATTCAAAACATGTAAGTATACATCCACACATGCCACATGTATTAAGTGCATGTATCTCATCTGGCTGAGATCTTATCACTTCAGCGAGAGAAATCAGCGAAGGTGGGGGCCTTTTATGTGACAGCATAACGGTTTTCCAGATACAGAACCAGTTAAATTAGGCCAAAGCTGGTGAGAGGATTTTCTTGTGATCAAAGCTGACACTGATACAGGTTTGACTGTTCCCTGTTGCTGAGGCAAGTGTGATGTTTTCAGAAACAGGAGGACAAAAATTGCACAGGAGTGTTTATCTCCACGACAATTTAACTGAACCTGGGACAGAGAGATGAGAACAGAACAAGAGTCGGGCAGAAGCAGAAGCTGGAGAAGACAGAAGGCACATGAATAGCATAGGTGATACAATTCCAGGCTGATTAATGAGTAAGCAGTGAAATTAAATGAGCAGGATATCAAGAAGGAAGCTCAGACTAAATCCTGCTCTTTGATCTTATGCTCCAGTGAGACCTTGTGTACTCGGGATGACAGCAGCGAAGCGATTAACAGTGAGGAAAATGCAAAGAAAACAGAATTTGTGTTATTTCTATCATTAAGCTATCACAGATAAATTATGGATTCTCTTTACTTTAAACAATCTATAAACAGATTGACTTTGCTAAAGCAGTGATTCCAATGCCTCATGTCAAATGCAGACCACTTCAAAAATAAATCACTGTCAATGTATATACTGCCTACCCGTGGTCACACATGGTATTAAACACATAGGTTCCGTTTGAATTTTTACGGCTGGTCTTACACAGCGATATCTATTACTAAAATGTTAAAGCGTGATCAAAATAAAAATTTTCTTCACCAAAATCGAAGAAAGTATAATTTCCAATTAGTTTGAATGCAGTGGTCAGGAAATTTAAAGGCTGTTCACACAAGAATTTCAAGAGGGATAACGATCTTATTTCAATAAACATGACAAAAATGTATACAATTTTCACAAAAATAACATGAATGAAATATGTTCTTATGTTCTTCTTCTTTGCCTTTTGGCTGTGCTGAAATCATCTGCCTCTCTCTAACCATATAATTTCTTTGATTTAGAATTTTGTTTTGTTTTCTGTTTTCTAGATTCTTTGTAAAGTTTAAAAAAATCACATTTTCAATTGTTTTTCCACTTTTTATGAACAAATTCTTGCTTTTCTAATGCCAGATTTTATTGTTATTAGGATTTTTGTCATTTTTATGATGCCTGACTATGATGCTGCTGCACATACGTTCACCCTCCCTCTCTCAAACACACACACTGATGGAAGCAAGAATTGAACTGCCAGCTTTGCGATTGGTGGGGTGCCCTCTTCACAAAGTGAGCCAAAGGCACCCCATGACAATGACAATTATCACAGTGCAACTGGTAAAACGTTTTACTAAAGATTATCAGTTATTTGTGATAAGAATGAGAATTGTACCTCTGATAAAACTACCATAATTGTGTTTGTTTGTGTATGTCAGCCACTTATGAGAGGGACAGGAAAGGTTGAAGTGCCAAGCCAAAAAGAAAGCTAAAGACCTCTCATCAAGCCATGATCCAAGGGCTTAATAATATGATGTGAGTGCTAATGATTTTCATACTGTGAATCACAGCATGTATCACTGAGATAAGAGCCAGTGCTAATTGTAGAGGGATCCGATTGTACATGGCTTGTTATCAAATCAGCAAATGAGGCAGGGTATCTGTCGTTTTGGCACCCATCAGAGCAATAGTGCTTCATCACATCTGTGTGTTCTCATCGGAGTAAATTTCGGGAAATGTAAAGAAGGTAAATACTTTTTCAGGAATTCACAATTGTATTTTTTTTTTTCATTTTTTTCAATTATCAACATTATTCTTCATATCAATACCAAAGACAAGAAGCAGAGCCGGAGGTAACAGGGAGGAAAATGGTGAGGTTCTCTTTGAGAGTGACAAGGAGATTTATGGAGTGAAAGAGGGCATGAAGTTAGTTGGTGTGAGAAAAGAGGATACAGAGAATAGGGTTGGATGGAGGAAGATGACCCCCAAAGGGAACAGCCCAAAGGAAAAGAAGAAGATTCTTTATACCGCATCCATTCACATTGAAAAAAATGGCTGGAAATTTTTCATCCCACGTGTTTTTTACTTTGATTTTAGTTTCAAGCTATCACCTATCACAGTCCACTTGTTTCAAAAGTCTGTTTGTGTTCAAAAAGAACCACCAGCTGTATTGGGAAACTAACCTTATTTGTCATGAATTGTGTGACTGTGCAAACCCATGAAGCAGTCAATATAGAGGAGAATCTGTTGGAATATGCAGTTAGATGTTGGGCTTCTCACTGAATAATATTTACCACTTGGAAGATGTCACTAGGATCTGGAAGGAAATAATTTGAACTCAAAATATAAGAGAACTTTCAGCCATTAAAAATCCAGATGATGAACATTTTGCATGCAGAAATCTCAAACCAAGTATGGCCACTGTACATCTATATTATTTAAATCCAGCATAGTTCTCTATATTTCATTGGGGGTGTCCAAACATCCTTTAATTTGCCTTCTTTGTTCACAGCTTCTATGGAGATACTTTTGTGTTTCATAAGGGAAAAGTTGGCTCGAATATAAGAGGTTAAGAAGACTAAGAAAATAAAAACATGTAGGAAAATTTGAGTAATCAAAGGAATATGTCAAAACTTGATTTGTTGTTCATACACCTGTACGCCTTCAATGAATTTCAGGGTGTTTTCAAGTTTGTCCAGGCTGATATAATGCTCTATCAGTGGCAAGTCTTGAAATTAATTGCATGAATATTTTCTTTAGTATTTCTTGATGAAATTGGACTCCTGTGGTCCTTATCGATTCATGTAGCTTTTCTTAGCTCACTATTAAAACAGCAAATAGAGTTGACCGATGCTGACTGAATTTATTCAAATTCAAGCAGATGCCTGTAACACAATATATTTTGGCATTTTAATTTGCAATAAATAAACTGATAAATCTTTGCAACCTATGCTTTTTAAACATTTGTATGAACCTTTCTCAGAATTTCACAATGTAATTTTTAGTATGGCAATCAACATGTTTTTTTGGTCATGCTGGCCCTGACCTTTGACCTCAGAACTTGAACTTGAAAGTTTTTAAGTCCCATTACATCTTTAGGCCATGTTAGAAACTATAAATTCTGAAAATTTTTACATGTGAAGCATGTGAGCAATTGTAAAAAAAATCCCTTGACGCATTACTACCATACTGCATCAATAACCAGATTCACAGAAAACGGTCAATCATAATGCCTCCAGCTACCGATAACATTGGAGTTATTGCCAGTATCTTCATTTGTATAAAGTCTGGATCCTAGCTTCCCACAATCTAAGCCGTCTATCCTTTCGATAAAGCACAATTTTGCCCCAAATATCAGGAAAGTACCTCGAGGTATTGCAAAAATACAGGATCACATTCATGAGAAAGGGACTCGCAAGCCAAAAAAAAAGCCCCTTTTCATATTGATCGCCGTGCAATAGCATTTTAAAAACTGATGTCAGTGATTTTAGGCAATGGTCTCTTTCATCACGATTTTTCCCCGGTGTCTCTCCTCCTTAGTCCTGAGGGGTAGCATTTTATCAGACTTTTTCGGTTTTCCAACACGAGAAACCCTTACTTGGCAAATACAGCAACAACTTCAAAATTACACGACCACATAACTGTTTCATACCCATATGTACATATATTCATACAGAAATGTACAACATTGGTATGACAGGCACTAAATTACTGTCATATGGCATCCAATGCAGTGGTAAACAGTTTTTCATGGGTTTAATTCATTTAATCCCCATCAAGTCACCAACAAAACATCTTAAGCTGCAACTGCACTTGCTCCAGGTGCAACTCAATTTTTGGCACTGTTCGTGCGGGTCGAGTATTTAGTGAAATTAATTAAAAATTATTAATTAAATTCATAGCCAATGATATTTATAGAGTCATATCGTGCAGCATTACATCAAACACTCTATGTATACTTCATGATGTTGGATGTGAACATTGAATACGGTTGGAATGGAAAAGTGTTCAGGTTTGCAAAGTCAGACATTCATTCACTATCTTCTGCTTATCCTGTACTCTGGGTTGTGGGGATGCTGGAGACTATGCCACCTGTCATTGCGGTAGAGGCGGGGTACCCCCAGGCCAGGCACAAGGTGATATTCTTCTTTTCCTTTCAGCTTTTCCCTTCAGGGGTCGCCGCAGCGAATCAACCTTCTCCATCTAACCCTATTCTCCGCATCCTCCTCTCTCACACCAACTAACTTCAAATCCTCTCTCACTACGTCCATAAATCTTTTCTTCAGTCTTCCTCTAGACCTCCTGCCTGGCATCTCCAATTCCAGCATCCATCTACCAATATAATCACTATCCCTCCTCTCTACATGACCGAACCATATCAGTCTGCCCTCTCTGACCTTCTCTCCATAACATCTGGCATGTGCTGTCTCTCTCTGATGGACTCATTCCTGATCCTATCCACCCTCATCACTCCCAAAGAGAATCTCAACATCTTCATCTCTGCTACCTCCAGCTCTGCTTCCTGTCTTTTCTTCAGTGCCACTGTCTCCAAACCATACAGAACCACTGGTCTCATCACTGTCTTGTACACTTTTCCTTTCATTCTGGCTGATATTCTTCTATCGCATAGAACCCCTGAAACTTTTCCCCACTGATTCCAACCTGCTTGAACCCATTTCTTAATCTCTTTTCCACACTCTATGTTGCTCTGGACTATTAACCCTGAGTACTTGAAATCCTCCAACTTCTTTACCTCCACTCTCTATATCCTCACCGTTCCACCCGGGTTCCTCTCATTCACACACATATATTCTGTCTTGCTGCAACTAAACTTCATTCTTCTCCTTTCCAGAGCATACATCCACCTCTCAAGATTTTCCTCAACCTATTCCCTGCTCTCATTACAGATCACAAGGTCATCTGCAAACATCATGATCCATAGCGATTCCTGTCTAACCTCATCTGTCAGCCTGTCCATCACCACTGCAAACAAGAAGGGTCTCAGAGCTGATCCCTGATGAAGTCCCACCTGTACCTTGAACTTATCTATTCCACCTACAGCACACCTCAGCCCTGTTTCACAGCTAGCATACATGCCCTGGACCAGTCTAACATACTTCTCTACCACTCCAAACTTCCTCATACAGTACCAGAGTTCCTCTCTTAGAACCCTGTCATATGCTTTTTCTTGGTCTACAAAAGCGCAATGCAGTCTCTGTACTTCTCTTTCCCATAACTTCATTGTATGTCTCATCAACTTTATCCCTCTATGGTTACTACAATTCTGCACATCCCCCTTATTCTTAAAAACGGGCACCATCACACTTCTTCTCCATTCCTCAGGCATCTTCCCACTCTCTAAGATCCTGTCAGGCACTAGTTGATCACAGGGCCATATATAGAGATAAAAAAAACATTTGCTCTTTCATTCATACATCTGGGCAATTTTGGGGCCCCAATTCTGCATGTTTTTGGATTGTAGGAGAAAACCGGTGAACCCGGTGGGAATCAACGCAGACATGGAGAGAGCATGCAAACTCCATACAGAAAGGCCTCCTGTGGGAGCCATGCAAATTGTTGTCATCAATATTTTTAAATTTGGTAATACAAGGACAAAAGCACGTCATCTTGGCGTGCACGCTGCTAGGCCGTCATTGTCAAGTGAGTGGCACATGCTTATCAAGTTCCCTTGGTATATTTATAAGCATAAAAGACGTGTTTTAAAAGTATTTTGAATTCAGACCCTGAAGCTGCCAATATTCTGCAGATTACAGGTGGTTACATTACTTTGCTGCAATATGTCAGCCTCGTGCTGTGTTAAATTACTTTAACTGCAAATACCTGCCACACGAAACTTATATTTATATTCTGAGTAATCTGTTTATCTTGTGCCACCACTTAAATACATCTTTTCACTTTCTTTTCACTCACTAAGAAACAGGCATGTCATTTTAGCACAGCCACTTGGAGGTCTCTGACTGCTGAGCCCCCTTAGGACACTTTAGGTGTCTCAAGGTGCTTGCATGAGCTTCACCAACAATTAACTTAGACAGTACAAATGGAAGGGCAGATGAACATACATTGGGTCAACTTGTGAGCGAGCAAGTAAACAAAGCAATGTCATAAATAGAATCTGTACATAAATAAAACAATATATGCAAATGAGGGGCAAGCATTTATGAACACACAACACATTACTGTGAGTGTACTGCTCTCTGGAAAAGCACTAGTGCCCTGAATTGAATAAATGGGAAGTAATCAAAATGCCTAAAAGACCAAAAAAACTGAAAAAAAAAGTTATATTTCTGTGATAAATCAGTGTTGTAAACTATGATACTGGTATGTTAAGCCGGTATGTACATCACAAACCAAATATCTACTTCGTTGCAGTGCACCTCCTCAATGTACTCTAGTTCTCTTTTTGTCTGTTTTTTCACTGTATTTTTGGTCCTGCTGACATTGTTACATCTTATTGCAAAACATTTCAGCCATTATTGTATGAAAAGGACAAGAGACTGAGACACAACATCACAAAAGTCCAGTTACTTGCTGATACCCCACAACAGGTGCTATTTTGTAACTTGTGCAGCCCTGGAGATATAATGTAAGTGTGGAGGGTGGCTTGATCGATCACGCCTCCGACAATGCCTTGCACAGTCAATTAAAGACCCTTGAAGCCAAAGAAAAAAAACTTCCACAATGTCACTTACAGGGAGAAAGGGAGACTGGGCGAGAAAGAAGCTGCCTAAATGACAGCTCAACAACAGCGAGAGCAAACTGACAATAATATCTGCCTGTTCCTGCAGGAGACAGGAGGCTGACAGGCAGCTGCAACTTCAGTTGGCACAACAGCACTCAAGCCCCAAACTAATTCTGAAGTATGTTTGCTTGTCTTAGCTTTTCACTTGCAAAGACACAATTTTACAGACGTAAACCTTTCTTGCATGTAAATTGTCAGCAATTAAAATAATTCTGTCTTAGAGGGGGTGCAAAGCTGACAGCCAGTCTGTCTTCTTTATTCCACATTATAAAACTTAACAGCCATTTTTTTTGTTGTTTTTTTCATGCGCTATATAACTCAAATGGGAAATGTGTCCTGTCTCTAACCCCCTGCTGTCCCTGGACAAGCACTTTATCTCTCTATCTACAGAGAACACACTCTGTAATAGAGGGTTATTTCTAACCAAGCTAGGCCTGTCCTGAGGTGGACGTGAATTTACTATCTGAATAAAACGTTGGATGTGAATACTTTATGAGCATTGATATTGATATAATAGGGCATAAATACATGTAGACCAAAATAAAAAGACAAATAGCATCCATTGAACTAGCAGGGAAACAAAGAACTGGCATACCATCGCTATTACCTATGTAGGTAAGGCACCTGCTTTGCAAGTATTATGTTCCCTGCTTTAAATCTTTTTTTTTTTCAATTGTTATTTGGTTGACAAACTTTTGACATTTTCTACAAATCTAACCATTTTATATTATAAATTAATCTACTATATACATATTGCAATTCACCTCAGACTGGTCATCAGGTGACCACAGGGGCAGACATAAGGATATACAGTCATTTGCCTTCTTTTTCTGATGAGAGAGAAAATTCAGAGGCTTTGACTTATACTCTGCATGTTTTTGGACCTCGGAAGGAAATGGAGTAAACCCAGATAGGCACAAGGAGAATATGTAAACTCAACACAGAGAACCCTAAATAGGGATCACAACAGGAAGGTTCTCGCTGTGAGGATAGAGTGTTAACTACAGCAGCACCACACTGGCAATATAGATGCACCAATAAAATGAAGTTTTTCAGTAGAACGCAATGAGTAACAGGTAAGTTTTGGGTACAACATAATGTAAGAGAGACTGAGATACATATTTCATCCTTGTTCATTCAAGGAAATTAATTAGAGTTACATTGTTACAAATAATACCTTCTTCTTCTTCTTCTTCTCCTTTCGGCTTTTCCCTTCAGGGGTCGCCATCTTACCCTATTCTCTGTATCCTCATCTCTCGCGCTAACTACCTTCATATCCTCTCTCACTACGTCCATAGACCTTCTCTTCGGTCTTCCTCTAGACCTCCTGTCTGGCAACCTGTATAAATCAGTCTCTCCCTCCTTACTGTCCAACTGAGTATACAAGTCATTGTATGCCCTTTGTTTTGCCTTTGCTACCTTTATCTTTACCTCACGCTGCATCTTCTTGTACTCCTGTCTGTTCTCTTCAGTCCCCTCAGTGTCCCACTTCTTCTTAGCTATCCACTTTCTCTGTTCACACAACTGTACTTCCTCATTCCACCACCAAGTCTTATCTACTTTCCTTCCAAACGACACACCAAGTACTCTCCTACCTGTCTCCCTGATCCCATTAAAAGTAGTTGTCCAGTCATCTGGAACTGACCACCAAGAGCCTTTCTCATCTCCTCCCTGAAAACCATACAACCATACATTCCAGAACTTCTCCGTTTCCTCTAACTCACATCCTAACTGTGTGGTATAGCCACTAACAACATGGAGCATGACACCTTCAATTTCTAGTTTCAGGCTCATAAGTCTATCTGACATTCTTTTCACTTCCAGAACATTCCTAACAAACTCCTCTTTCAAGATCATTCCTATTCATTTCTCTTCCTGTCAGTACCATGATAGTACAACTTAAAACCTCCTCCTAAGCTTCTAGCCGTACTACCTTTCCATCTGGTCACCTGGACACACAGTATATCCAGCTTCCCTCTCTGCATCATGTCAACCAACTCTCTACCTTTTCCTGTCATCGTCCCAGTATTCAAAGTCCCTACTCTCATTCCCAGACTCTTGCCTTTCCTCTTCTCTCTCTGCTTCCAAACACGCCTTCCTTCTCTCCTCCTTTGACCCACAGTAGCCCAATTTCCACTGGTACCCTGTAGGTTATCGGCACCGATGGCGGTCTTTGTTAACCCAGGCCTCGACTGATCCGGTATGAAATTCTTAGGTTCAATTTGCATCTTTGGTTTTGGCAAAGGTTTTACGCCGGATGCCCTCCTGACGCAAGCCTCTGCATTTATCCGGGCTTGGGACCGGCTCATGGAGACACTGGCCTGTGCCGCCCTGAGGCTGCCTTTTTGTTACAAATAATAAAATTGCATACATATTAACGATTAAATTGGCCAATGCAGTACTTTTGCATAATCTTGGGCTTGTTAGTGTACATTTCATGGTGAGGTCAGGCCCCATTAGCCACATAATATGCTGGTATCAAATACAGATGACAAACCTACAAAAAAAAATTGGAAAATAGGAAAGCACTTAAAACAGAATGTAATTTAGAGTACTTAACTTTTAAAGACAAGTAACAAACAATATCGGTTTATCCTGTATCTTAAGTCAACCTCAGTGACCAAGCTGTCTTGTGAAGTAAAAGTCAAATACATATTTCCAGTGAGTGGACATTTCTGTTGAAGCATCAAAAGTAGTCTTTATCCTCTGGTTCAAGACATGCTCAAATAAACGGAACAAGTGATCCTTTGTTTTGTATCATGCAGGCTGCAACAAAGAAATTGGCATGCGTTCCTTGTACTTTCCACAACTTTCTTTGTAACAACAGCAGACAGTCCGCTGGCTGGGGGCATTGCGGTGGTGCATAGTGATGTAAACAAGCCACAAAGCAAAGGCTGGACAATGAATGAGGTACTTCTGGCAGTCCAGCAGTGTTGCCTGCAAATACTAACTTCCTTTAGTGTTACACTTTGGACTTTGTAATTTTACAGACATTTGACATGCACCAAAAAGGTAAATAGCAAACTGCAGGAAATTAAAAATCTAAGTAGGATGGTATTATCTCTTTCAAGGAACCAGAAAGTCAAGTAAATAATACAGACCAGTGTATGCGCTGCTTACATAATGTTAGAATTTATTTCTATGAAAAGGTATCTGTTTTATATCTATATGTATGTTTACTGTATTGTCTTACTCTACAAATTGTCTACGGACATAAGACACAGGCAAAACAACCAATAAATACTCTAAGGTATATTCATGAAATGCAATGTTGACATTAACAACCTCATACAGGAGAGTACAATTAATTCCAAATTACATTTAGACATCAGATGTTAGGGTTACTTGTCTCCAACTTGTCTCCAACACGCAACACACGTATAAAAACCTGACAGGATTTTATTTCTTCTGATGTCTGATTTGTGCCATTGCCTTGATGGAGATTAGATTGTTATACAAATGCACCATATATGAGAACAGCATAATTTAAAAATCTGGAAATACATGTCATTTAGTATCGTGTAATATTTGGGAGTACCACAGAATTACACAATTCCTGGAAAATATTTGTGTCCAGCAGGCTATTGGAGGGAGGGTTGCACATTTAGACCACGCTTATATCAGCACAACAAACACATTGACACGGACATGCATATAAACACAAGACAGTGATATCATCAGAAATTACACTAGTTGTGATTGGAGTGTTAGTAGTAGTCAAAGCAATGGTAGCAGTATCATATAAGATGAGAAGCAAATAAGTTGTTTTGGTTTTATTTTCATACTGAAGTGAAAGATAACAACAGCCTTGAGATGGTTTGTCAGCATAGCCATGTGATGTTTATTTTAAAACTAAATATGTTTGGTTTGGTGTTAATGAATAGCATTATAGAAGATAAGGTCTGGGTAACAGGTAAACATTTAATAGATGACAGAAAACATGATCTGTTTATCAGTTTGTTCCTGTAAGGACTTTTGACTTGTTTTCATTCCTTTCTGTAATGAACATTCATAAGATCCACATGCATTCAGTGAAGATCAACACTGCCTTCTTCTGGAAGTAAGGGGATGTGCACAAAAATTCAAAAGTTTTTATCTTTTAATGCTTTTGCTTTGTTCTTTCTACTGTATTCAATTTCTTTCGACATCTGGATTTTAATGGCTTGGGAGAGAAAATTTTGCCTTGAAATATATATTATGGGAACAATGCATTAGCAAACATTGGGCCATTAATAATTGTAATGTAGAAAGACAGTCAGTTACAGGCAGTGGACTGATTCAATTATCTTATTGGGATCACAAGTTTGTCTCCTAGTTATTCAATTTCATCAAGTATCTCAATTTAATAGTCAACAGATTTATTCTTCTTCACATTCAATTGTAACCTTAACCTTGATGTAACTGTTGGTGATGTATAGGTGGAAATGTGTTTGTGTGTCGGGACACTTTATAAAGAGATTTAGTTTTTAAAAGTAATACAAAAGCAATTTTCTGGTAACACCTACAAAGCTACCAGCAATTTAATCTTATCCTACCTATTGTATCAAGTTGTTCATATATTTTTAAATTAAAAAAAAATACAAAACAAACAATTTCCCCTATACCACAACCAATAATACGTTCCACTTATCAGTTTTACAATTTTGTCACCCTTGCTGTAATTTTTTTATCCTCCTCATATTACTACTACAGCCCAATACATATTTGGCTCCTCATCACTAATACTATACATTTGTCAAAATCATTGATACATGAAATATAGTATCTGCAATATGTCAGTTCAAGCGAAGAACAATGGGGACTTCAATTAAGAAAATTCTTATATACACCCAAAGGGCTTATATTTCCTAGTACTAACAGTTACACCTAGGGGGCAGCCCACCCCCACCCCACCCCTCCCCCATTGTGACAACTTATGGTGTAGGTTAGTGTAATACAACAGTTAAAACATTGCACAACTATTCACACAACGGAGTTCTCTAATCCAGAACCATGAGAGGCTCCTAAAGGTCCTTGTAGCAGCCAAGGATTCTGGGGTTCCACCGGACAATCTTCCCACCACATGCTACAATACGTTAAGGCCTATGCCTTTACAAGTTCCCTGTACTTCCTCAGTCAAAGCTAGCCCATGAAGGACGTCGTCGGATTTGTCGCCCATGCAGTATATTAAAATATTAATTTGGTTGTCTTCCAAACTAGTATTCAGGTTACTTGCCACAAGAAATTGTTCAAATCATCAGATCCATTAACCCACCCTTTAGAGCTTGAGAAGTCGAAGCTCTCTAGTGGCTCTATTTTGAGCATGACGCTAAGATGCAGCCACACTCTCTGTGCACCCGCAGGTTCCATCCCACTCTTCCTTTTCTCTCAACGATAACTTAAAAAAA
Source organism: Fistularia tabacaria (assembly GCA_901007705.1). Lineage (NCBI taxonomy): Eukaryota > Metazoa > Chordata > Actinopteri > Syngnathiformes > Fistulariidae > Fistularia > Fistularia tabacaria. The sequence continues at coordinate 264,089 of CAAKHD010005429.1, forward strand.
AAATCACCACCCGAAACTTGGGGCGAACTAATGTCACTCAGTATCACGTACTCCCAGTACTTCTGATGCCATGTAGTGTTATCAAATAACCAATAACCAAAACTAGCGTTTATTAACAAGGAAGGCCTCCTCTCTTACAGTCTTCCACCCCTGACTCCCAATGAGATGTTGTCATCACACACATTATTCAGAGTATAAATAGTACTGAAAATAATACATTTTATTAAAGGGGCCTTATTTAACATTACACCACAGCTTGAACTTGGCAGCGCTCAGTAAACAAACTTGTTCTGCAACAATAACACAAGGAAGATAAGATACAACATGCTACAGAAGAGCTTGTCACATGTCAGCCATCTCCCCCAATGTACAGAAACACAAATAAACAGCAAACAGATTATATAAGTCTGCTGAGGTGAAATTTGAGTGTCTTTATAGTTTGCAGTCCAGTATCCCGAGGTTATTTTCTTGTATTCTATAACAGAAGTGCATGGGAGGATTTTTTTTTGTTATTTGTTTATTTCTAACAATAAACACAATAAAAAATAATTGAGCAACGCCTCCATTTTATCACGTTTTAAATGTAAAAGTTATACAACAGGCACAGTTTCAATTCAGTCTTACGATTAAGAATGAACACTAGACATTAAGGGTAGTTAATAGGCATTATTTCCTTGTATGACTTTTTTGGCCCCTGGCAGACGAGCTCTGTCCAGCTCCTCCTCTTATGCAAAACATGCGAGGCATCCGGAAATTAACAATCCCGTGATGTCAGTTGAGTGTTAGCATAGCAGCCGAGCGGCCGGAGCGCCTCTCCCGATTTCGAGCTTCAAAAGTTATTCCGCGTTTACCGTCAGCTAACACGTTCGCTCCTTTGCGTCTTCAGACGCCGGGTTACCGAAGCAGGAGGATGTCGGGGGAGGATGTCACTTTCCCGGTGGAGGATAAAAGTGAGTGACGGCTCTCAGCGGATTTAACAACGGGATGCCGTTCCGTTAGCCCCTCCGGAGGAACGCACTGCCACACAAGCTAACAGGCTAGTTAATGGTGGCAATTCGATTACAGGCTATATTCCGCTACTCTGGCCGGAGTCATGTCGCGTTTAGCGTTGGAGCAGCTTTCAGACTTCAGCGACTTCACGGGCGGTAAAGAGTTGACGGAGAGACAAAATACGACTTTTAAAGAGCTGCCAAACAGACTGTCAAACGTCCGCCTGAGCCCAGATGGACGTCACGTCCATGTCATCCTCTCCAAGCCTAAGGTCGGTCTTGTGACTTTTGACAAGTATGAAAGACCCCAGCTGGCTCAGAATCAGAAGAAGCTGGATTTGTGTTTGGCCAAAAGTGCGCCCATTGTGGATATTTTATATTTGGACAACGACAGCAGCAGCAGTGGCATCGCAGTTGCGGCAGTGGTTTATGAGAATGGAAAAGCTGAGATTTGGAAATTCCAGGAGTGTAAAGGAGGATGGCATCTCCTGCAAACATCAGACTTGTGCAACAGTCCCCGGGCCAGAGTGGTCTCTGTCTGTGCCTGCTCCAAGCTCATCATCTGGTGTGAGGAGCGGCCCCCCTCGGAGAGCTCCCCTGTCCTCAACTCCAAGAGGAATAAGTTAAGATACTGTGTTTGCAGACGTGAATTTGACCTGGATGAGATGGCTGTCAGTTTAGGAGGAGTGAAAATCGCCCTGCACAACAACCCTAAATTCACTGTGATAAGCTCAGGAGACTATGTACATCTTCTTCCTGATATCAAAGTAAAGCCCCTGTTGAATATCTCTAAATTTTTCCTGTCCTGGTATCCTCAACATGACTTTTTCAGGGTCAGCACAACATGTAAAAACACACCCTTAAAAAGGCTTTCAGCTAAAGAGTCGGACTTTAGAAGAGTGTTAACAGATTGTTTGGGATATTTATCAGCTCTTGAACCACCTGAGATCTGTGACTTCTCTCCCTCAGGCTGTGGTGGCCTGCTGCTTCTGCTTAGCACAGGCTGGGTGTGTCTCCTGCAGAAAGATGGGATGCTACGGCACATATACAGATTAGCAGACACCAACCCTTTGAAACATGGTGCACACACTAGCCTCTGCATGTACCAGGACACGCTAGCACTTCTGATTGGACAGAATCTGCATCTCATAGACTCCAGCTGTGGCAGAGAACTGGAGAAGATTACACTGATACAACAGGGGATTTTATACACAAATCAAGCTGAAAGATGTACACCTCACCTCCTTTTAGAAACTGGGCTTTTTGTGGTGGTGCACCAAGAGGCAGGTAGAAGAGACCCAAACTATAAGATAAAGCCTTCAACTCTGCATGCAGTGGACAATATCCAGCCTGGGGCCCTCCTGATTGAGGCAGTCTTTGAGGAGGCCTGTAAATATTACCAGCAGAGGAGCCTGAGCAGCACCCAGCTCACTGTTGATGCACTCAAAAAAGGAGGTAGGTTCCAGGCTCCCATCTCTCTGGCCTCCATCCTCAGGAACTACCTCACCTCAGAGTCAAAGCCAAGGGCAGTAGAGCTTTCCCAGAATGGAGGTGGTGGCTGTATAATCGGGCAAGACAAGCTAAAAGGCTCCCTGGAGGCTGAGCTGAAAGCTATGGTCTCTCTGGAAGAGGTGAAAGGGAGTTTAGTGAGAGGGTGTGTTAAAGAAGTAGAGGGAATATGTGAGAGTCTAGTTGAGAAAGAAGTAACCAGGCTGCTTTCATCCTCAGAGCTGGATGAAGAGGCTCTGCTCTACCTAAACTACATCTTCAGAATGTTCCCTTGTCAGGCGTGGAGGGCGACACAGGCTGCCCTCCAGCTGCAATTCAATGGGGAGGGCTCTTTTTCTAGCAGGGCTCCCCAAGATGTGTGGAAAACTGTCCTGAGCCCTGTTCCAACCACTGGCCTCCCCGCCTCCCCACCTCTTACAAATGGAGGGCCAAAACACAAATACAGCTTCAAAGTTGAGCACAATACCAACTCAAAATTCAAATCTTCAAGCACCACTTTTCCCGCTGTCCTCCCGGTGTTTGAGCTCCTGTGCCATTCAGTTTTCACATTTCAGCCCGGCTGGCTGCCCAGGTTCCTTGAGCTTGCCCAGCAGCAGCAGGGCTCAGCTGGTCTGAGCCTGAGCCTGGCCACTTCCTCCTGGAGCTTCACAGGGGGGAGAGGAGGAGAGGGCAGAGAGAACAGCGTACCTCTCTATAAACGTGTGCTGTCTGTCCTGTCTTGCCTGAAAAAGGACAGAGACCAGCACCAGGACATAGAGGTCGAGTTGATGATGGTCAGTGGCCGGCCAAACGCAATCCTTCAGGCACTGAGGGTCCTAATTGGGAATCAGCAATGGGAGCGGGTCACTCAAATGGCTCAGAAGTTCTGCAAACAGAGTCCACTGCTTAACAAGGAGATCTTCACCACTCTGCTCTGTGAGGTGACACAGCACAGAGACCTGGACCCCTACCTGGATCTACTGTGGGCCCTGTGCCCAGAGGACATCACTGTCACTGCCATTCTCAACTTAGTCCTGAAAAACCTCCCCTTCCCTAACACACCTTCTCCTACATCCCTCTCCATTTCCAGTGCAACTTCCTGTCCCCCAGCACCGTTTGCCGATCCAGAGAGCAGTCATTTGACCATCGGTTTGTTGAAACCTCTGCTGAGAAAAGTCCTCCAGCGTGAGACCAAGCCCAGCCAGCGCTATGCTGACATCCTCCAATCACCAACATACCCCCCTCCTGCACCCCCTCGACAGCACACAGAGCAGGCCAGGACTGGTACAGATCCCGATACAGACTCACATATGTGCAATGACAGTGCGACGGACCCTCTTAAAACAACACCTGACATCAGCCTTGCAATCACACAACTGTCCCAAAAGCCTGTGTACTGAAGCCTTCTAGCCCACTCTGAATCTAATGAAATCACATTGTGTTTTTTAAACACATTGTCATTGTCAGGGGATCTATGATTACAAGAGACTATTAAATGACTACTGATGATGTTACCTGTGTAAATAATGCAATGAATGATAAGCCTGAATGTGTATCTTGTGTCAAGTGGTAAATTCATGATGATTAGAATTTGTTTCAACTTGTATTGACCAATCTTAACCTCTATAAGAATCCAAGCAATAAATATCAAATAGCCTAGTATTAAACTACTCTGTTAACAACAAAGCCACTAATTTTAGGGGAGTTTTATTCTGTCTGGCAACTTTCCTTTTTTATTTAAAGCTAAAGAGGTCTCCAAGTTGGAGTTAAATTTTGCTGCCCACCATTTATTTTGTGGCAAGTTTTCATGCAGCAGACAATCTAGTGACCGTAATCAAGACAACTTTTGCCTTTGTCTTGTATGTTTGTTTTATGTGAGGTATGTCTAAGGAGTCCAAGGTTCTTGTACCTGTATCCTGGTTTTTGTAGTCTTTGTTAAAATGCTCAAGCGTAAAGCTGTTTCCTGTGGGCATCGCCAAGGTGCGGGATTGTTCTTTTTCCCTTCCCTGTCATCTATTTTTCACTGTGTGGACACCATCTTGTGGCTCCCTCTTAGTCCAGCTCACAAGACATTCCTGACAGAGTACCAATAAAAATGACTCACAGTTAGACTTGAAATTCAATTTTAGAGGTAATTCTGTTGAGATTCTAGTGAGTGAAGCTTATTGTAACAAGCACACAGGCTCTGCTGCTGCCAATTGAAGGTTACATACATCCTCTTTCATGGGCCCGGGGAGTTTGAGACTAGAGATGGTAGGATATCTACCCCCACCCCCCCCCGCCCCCATGCTCTGAAACTGATTGCACTTTTACCACCCCAATCAGTATTGTCTGGATAATGCTTTCAATGGATGTTAAAATATTTAAGTGCTATTAAGAGTTTATTTAAGTGCCTACATGCCAATCTTTCTGTACTGCCTTTAATTCTTTTTTAATCACTTTTTCTTATCTATTAACGTGGTATTTTGTAATCCAAGCTGTTGCATGGATGGCTGACTTAAAAAGAAAAAAAAAATGCTCTTGACAGACAGACTCCAAAATGCTGCAGAAAACTCTGTGGCTTTTCTCCGCACTGCTCTTCAATTTGCAAGACCATGTCACATTTCTGGTGTGTCTCTGCAGTGCCCTTCAAATCTCTGTTGAAACGAATGCTGAAACTGTACAGACCAAACAGCTGTGTTGGCAGCAATTACTTCTATGATCATTTTGAAATTAATTCTGAGTTTGAAATATCGTACTCTGATTTACGATGTCATGTGTTTTATTGATAATATCATTACAGGTAGTATACAGTTGAACCTAATCTATTCAACAGAAATCAATCAATCGCCTTTTCTATATCAAGTTTTTTATGGCCTATTTAGATTCGGTGCAATGTCTCTTTTAAGGATGGACTAGAGATCTTATTTTTTCACGTTTACTCTTACACTGGCCTCATTGTGTGTCTTTAATTCAAGGGGAATTCTTCCTGATTTACCTGACAGAGGTTTCACATCTACATGGAGAGTTTACTGGTATTGTCCTTTTGCAGTATTTGGAACAAATATGATGTGTACAAGTATTTATGAATGAATGCTGTATGCCATTAAACTAAAGATAAAAGTTCTGTTTCTTACGTCAGTATACCTTTTTTAAAAGGGTAATGCCATTACAAAATCTGACACATCGGTGCTGACAAGTTTATGCCTGCTGAAAGGCCTTTCTTGTTGCCTTTATATTGATTGGATTAAGTCATGTCCCTGTAGAGCCCTGCAGTGCATTAAGGAGACATTCGTTGTTTAACAACAACCTTGACAGTCTGATCTTTTAAATTTGCCACAAACTGCTGTTGCGCATTGGTGTTTTTTTAACGCTCTTGCTGCTAAATTTAACTCGCACAACCAATAATCTAATAGGAATATCACATTGAAGTAAAATGACACAGTAAGAAAAGATTACTCTTAGTTTATTTCATGTCAACGCAGTTGATTTGGTCCAACCTCAAAAAACAGTCCACTGCTTTAAAATACTTACCAAGTATATGCAATTATGCACCAATATAATCCATTACTGAGTGTCCAATCCATGGACAAATCCATTTAGAGGTGTTCTCGTGTGTGTATCTGTGCGAGTCATTGACCGAGAGAGAGTCCATGAACTAAATCTTTTTATGGTTGTGGGCTATAAGAGGAATGTTCTGACATTACCCATTAAGCTTCTGATTCAAGCTGGTAACTAACTCCCGACAATGACAAAAGCAGAGGAAGGACAGAGTGCATGAGCTTGTCGATTTCTTGCAGCAAACAGGCAGGTTCCACATGAGGTTGTGAGGGTACAGTTACAGTGGATAGATGTGGAGTGAGAGGTGGGAGGGTGGGGGGACCTGGATCTTCAGTATGAGAGGCACCAGGTAATATGAGTATTTCCAAAGGGTAACAGAAAAGCAGACAGCTGCTGATTCAGACAAAACCTGACACCAAAATCCCTCATATATTGTCTAATCTGTAATTTTAGCCCATTTTTCTGACCCCTCGCTTTGCCCTCAGTCTTGTTTACGTTAGCACAGCCTCTCATATTGCAGTGGTTTAAGGCATGCTGTTGGTGTAATGTCATCGATTTCCCATGTACTAATAATAGACGGCATCCAGAAAACAACAACCTAAACAGCATCGTCAAAATTAGCATTTTTCTTTGGAAATCAAAGCTGGTGTCTCATAAAATTGAAAATGCTCAGAGAAAAACAAACCTGTTTGGTAGAAAACAGGGTTTCATCATGCTTGACTCTATCTAAGCGATGTCACCAGAATAATGTGTAGTTTATTAATATGATATTTTGGCAGTTATCTTTGTTAATTTGTAAAATCCCCTTTTAAGCAAATTTGCTTGGATTTTGTTAGTCATGAGAATATGCTGTGCTTCAATTTACAAGAAATTAACCATAAAATGTGTAAAAACAAATGAATTGTCTGAAAGGGTTGAAATAATAAAAATAGCCTATTACATTTGTGCAAAAGATAGAAAAAAATTGAAGTGTTCATCATAGATTGCTAACGCAGCTTGAGAATTCTTGAATGTGCATGGAGATTTTTATTTTTAACAATTTCCAGTGACATTGGGGTAAGTAATCTAGTTTGGTATTCGGGAGTGAAGTAATTGAGAATCCCTGTCGCATGGGACCATTCGAACATACTGCATGATCAACAAGGGACATCAAAATAAAATTGTATTCCACTTAATTTATAAAAACAACAACTGGCTTTTTCTTGTCCTATATGTATATTAATGTTCAAGAGTGTCATATGAGAGTGACTGATTTGCCAGAGATTAAGACTTGGAGCTGCATTTTTCTATGTAATCAGAACGCTGAAATGCCATAGACATAAAGTGATTAGTCTTTGAAGCTATAACATTCAGCCGAAGCAGTACTTGTAATTTCAAAGTGTAGTAAAACAATCTTTTCAAGAATAGTGCTATGCGATGGTGATAAAAGTAAGACCCAGACGCTAAGTTACGAATCTGAACCGTAAATGTGGAAAATACACATTTTCTGAGAATCCACTTGTATTACAGTTAAAAGGCTGAAAAATGCGGTGCAGACCCTTTGTGTTTGTTAATCAGTGACACATTGGGAAAATGTACCCCGAATGAGTGAGTATGGAATCACAATAAGAAAAAAATGAATAAAGTGCTGTATAATTTAATACAATAAAACTGTCTTCAATTTTATACAAAGGAATACAAAAATAATCATTATCAAATCAGTCAAAATGATCAGTGTTTAAAAAACAATTTGAAAACAAGTGGTAATGTTTTACTGTACACCTTGCAAATATCAGTAGCATTCATCACATTTTTTATTGACCATTATATTTAATGAAGAAATTGTGCTTGAATTCTAAAAAAACAAAGTGCTAGTACAAACAGGAGTGAATTTAAAATATTTTCCATCAAAATGGCATACCTCGAAAATCATTCAGCTGATTGTCATTGTCCGAGGTCCATAGCTGCTACACTGTTCACTGAAATACATCTAAAGCATTTATGTACCACATTACATGACAAAAAAAAATAATTTTCAAGTATTTATTTGAAATAATTGGAAAAAAAAAAAAAAACTGTAAAATGTATTGATGCCGTGTTGTCCCCTTACATCAAATCTTCAGTAACTCAAAGGTTTTGCTCCTCCATCCCATGGACCGAATTTGAAGTCAAATTAGTCATGTATGTCTTCCAACTCTTTCCCCCCTTCGCCACATCTGGCAACGTGTGTGTCGTTTCGTTAAGGACTGCCATAGTAGCGCCTGCAGCTGTTCAAGGATGTGAGGCACGTACCGTATGCTGCCCTCTCAGGTGATATTTATAGGTGCCCTTGGGATGTGGTTCATGACAATGTGGTTACTGAAAACACAAAAAATAAAAAGAAGTCAAAGGTTCCCATAGACCACATATATGTTTTAAATGGACATATTAGACATATTTGTTGTACTGCCCATCAATTCAGGCCTTTTAACTTTTCAGGCCATCTTTCGTAGGAAGCGAATTCCATAACTGCCATGTCAGCCAAAGAGACAATTCAGGAGACCATCTCCATGGATAGAGTGAGTGATTTACTCAGCAACAAAAGGACTTTTAGAAAATGGTTCTGCTTGGTTAATCCTATAAAAAGAGCTGGAGAAATAAATACATGACCTTTGAGTGAGTCTGAGGGAATTACAGGGGAGCCTGGCAGGAGAAATGGCTTCCAACTAAACAAAAGTACTATTTTTATCCTATTTTATAAGACCTCCATGATGTCTACTTTTTTGAGTTTGCTTTGTTTCGTTGCTCCATTTTGAATAAAGTCTGTGTGACAAGATGAGGCCACTTTCTCAAAAAAATTTATACCAGAGAATATTGAAATGTTGGTTAACTAGGATTGTCTGACATAAAGCCATTTTCTCTTAGTAGTCCTAACCAGATTGAAGGAGAGTTGATGATATGTTTCTAAAATCAATTGGCAGTTAAGAGTCTAATCTCCTTAAATGCCCGCTTCCCCTGGCAGGACTATGAAGTCTGAATATTGTCCAGGAAATCACCCAAAGATACCAAGGCAGGTAGTTTCACAGGCTGTTTGCCACATACATGCAAGCTGGTGTTAAATATTGTCACTCCATAACAGTAGCTTTTTGGAGGTGACCCTCTTACATCTTGGGGAAAACTCCACCTCACTGTTGCATAGCTGAGAGCAGAGAGCATTACTTCATCCACCTGACAATTTGCACACGCATAGTCCAACTGGATCATATTTTAGCCACTCCATCACCCACACCATTGTTGCTCCTTCCAGATGCCAGAAAGGTGGCATTTCACATCCCAATAATCATTTTAACACGCCAGGTGATGGCATGCCCAGGAATCCACAATTGCTGACCAATTTATTTTGCATCTAAACCTAATGCCTTTTCCCTCCTTGTGATACACATGCAGTATTGCAGCTCCACGTTGTTATTATAAGCTATGCCTGACTGGGTCCTGTGGTCCTGACTACCATGAGCTTTCCACCAGGCTTCTTTCGCAAGTAAAATATATCTCTTTAGTTAAATGTTTGTGTTACTTACTCATAGACATCAGTGTACTTCATTTTTCGGTAATACTTGGCAAGTTTGACCGAAAATAGGATGCTTGGGACGAAGAAGAACAGGCACCACCCCAGACTGAACCAGAAGGCGTTCTACAGAAAGAAGACATAAGTGAATAAAATGCAAAGCAAGAAACAGATCGTAAAAGGGCTTTGCTAAAGATGGAAATCACCTCTACTTTCTGCTTTTAAGCCATTTTTTATTAAAGGAAAAGATATCAAGCTGCACTAGACCCTCACCAGAGACTCCACGATGTTTGAGCAAAGAAGGTCCTCCACCGAGTCCACGGCTTCAGCGACTGGCCCACAACGGCCGACCTGCTGGGTGATCTGCAGAAAGTTGAGCTGATCAGCCATACAAGCAAAACCTAAACTTACATCCTGACAAATGTCTACGACATCTGAAATGATTTTACCGTGTGATTGGCCCAGTCTGCATATGCAGTGAAGTAACCCAGCTGACTATCCAAGAACTCTGTGCTCTCCTGAAAGTAAGAAGATGAACAAACATGAATTCCAAAAATGGGAATTTACAAGATTTATTGGATTTCCTGGTCATTTTTGCTCGTGGAATCTGGTTAGATCCCCTGAGGTGACCCATAAATAACAGACAGAGCATTGTGATTTGGCAGTTCAAGACAAGTTCTCTTTATTCATCACATTTCATGCACATATGCACATAAAGGATATGAGAAAGATGAAAATAACATCTATAGATATAAATGTATTTTAATACAATATTTCTTAGTTGTAGTTGGTAAGTGTTGTTTTTCTGTGGCTCCAACATCATCATAGATATGACAGCAACAGGCCTAGGGTTCAAGCCATGAGAAACGCAGACATACTACACGTACACTGGGACCTCCCCCCTTTTCCTGTTGGAAAAAATGACTGACCCACTACAGGCATTAAAGAACCTCATGGAGCTTTTTTTTTTCCTTCTAATTCATGTGACTTGAGGCTCTACTCACGGTCTTGACAATCTGTGATGAATTTGTTGTGAAGAAGTCTTGTGCTACATCCATTTTTATCAGAACCTCGCCCACTGTTTCCTGCATGGGACAGGGAGGCAAAGAATGAGCTACAGAGAGAAAGATGGGAAAGCTCAGATTTTTGCAGTGTTTTCTTTTCCTGTGTACTCACATTGATTTGTTTGCCAAATAGTGTAAGATTCTCAATAGCAGAGTTCACTTTGCCCTGAAAATAAAATCAGGACAGTTTTTTCAATGTCTGTAACGCTATGGGATGCCAAAAGCGAAGAGAATAGACAACCAGACTCAGAGACGGCAACAAATAAAAAGCACATCACGCACCACCAATGGAATGATGGCTGTTTCTATGTTGGTCTGGATATGTCTTAGGTCCCTGGCCTCATTTCGCAGCTCTTCCTTTACATCATTATTTGCCTTAAAGGAATTGATAGATTAGTATTTAGAAGAAAATATATCACCAAAAACTGAAGGAAATCTAAGAAATTGAAAAAAAGTGATCTCAGTTCATGACTCACTTGAATGTTCGCAAGCACATCCACTTTATCTGCTGTTGTATTCAGGTTAATGTTTGAAATGTTGTTCGTCTGAAAGAGGAAACAAGGTGCAACGAATCTACAAATATGTACAAAAAATTGAAGTTAATATATTTGCATCTGCTATATCAAAATATAACAGGCTTACTTGCTGTGTGGCATCAGTGAAGTTAACTTTGTCAACCCTCTTAGTGAAGCTTGTCAGTGAATTTTTGATTTCGGGGCTTAGAATTGTTATCGTGGACAGAGTGATATTTGTATTTTCAAAATACTGCTGCAATTCCTTTGTGAACTGTGTGCGAGTAAGAGAGAGGATGGGGAGGAAAAAGAGAAACATGATCATATAGTTTTATCAGACAAAGGTTTCACATCACATTTTGAACTGATTAAGTCATCCTAACATACATACATAACATATTTTATGAGCTTTCAGTCCTCCCTCTGGACTTAATCATTAGGGTTTTCCCCTGGTTCAAAATAAGATATGTCAGTTTTTTATGATACTTCCTTCGTGCTTATTCTACAACTGATCATATGAGACAGAACTGGGAGCAAAACAATGTGTGTGTGTGTGTGTGTGTGTGTGTGTGTGTGTGTGTGTGTGTTTGTTTGTGTGTGTGTGTGTGTGTGTGTGTGTGTGTGTGTGTGTGTGTGTGTGTGTGCGTGTGTGTATGTTGACGGTGAGGAAACTTACATTAGACACATCGAGTAGGGGTCCAAGGTCAAAAACCTCAGATAAGTGCAACACTGACCACAAAGGCTGGTCCTTCCCACAGTCACTGAAAAAATCAATATCAACCAAAGTCAATGTACTTGCATCTTTCAAATCTTACACAGATAGAGACGATGAGGCAGGTGATGGGCACAGTGTGAATGCATGAACATGTGTTTCTATGGCAGGTGGATAGAGTTTCACGTACTTATAAATATCACCGACAGTGACATTGCTCTTTAGTTTCAAAGACGATTGTATGTCTAGCCCTGGAATCAAGCCTGGAGTATCAATTAGCTGCGGAGAGGAAGAAAGGGAAATAGAAATTTAGCACGGATCGATTATCCTGTGTCTTCACAAGTCCTTCATGTGTGTGATTGTTTTTGAACGGCTACATTTAGTAGTTGTCCATCATTCCATGGCTGACAGATGAGTTTGTAAACATTGCCGCCAAACACGAACAGAAGCACCACTGCTATCATGAATAGCCAGGAGAAAAGGAAGCTGAAACCGGCACCCCTGTAACCACAAAATGAAACGTGATCTTTACCTGTGTATGTGAATTGCCTCATATTAAATTTGTACGCCACTGTGACTCACATCATGAGGAACGTCCCTCCACAGTCTGCTGTACAGGAGCGGTTTGTGGGGTCCACTTGGGGTTTCAGGCCCAGTGGTCCCAGAACTAAACCGAGGGCATTACACACTACCACCAGGAGGATAATACAGCTCAGCCCAAGAAACACCCCTGATCTGCAAAAGTGTACATACAATGATTAAACCAAGTCGTTCTCATCGCTCAAATCAGCACCGTGTCTACTTTCCAAGGATAATTACCTAATACCCTCTGCTCTGAGAATCTCCGGGCGAAGGTTGTTAACTTCCACCTGAGCTTGACTGAGAGGGTCCAAGATATTTTTGAGATCAGTTAAGGGAATGTCACTGGTCAGCTTGGAGATCTGCCTTTCTATTTCACTCAGCTGCTGCTTGCTTGCTGAAATCGGACACACAAACAGAGGTCATTTTCTAAATCTTACTGCAGATTGTACGGTAAATAACTGATTGTAGATTAGATTTGACAAAGAGGTCTCGTCCTTGGGCGCTCACTTTGAACAACATCCCATGTATCATTGGTCACTGTCTGAGGAATGCTGTTGAAATAATCCTCCACCTGGAATAAAAATTAACATAATCATGATAGCAATCAATTGCATCGTGTAGAATGATATTTTATGAGTCTGTATTTGGAAATAGCAATGAAAATTGTCTTTCCAGCACATATTTTCAATGAATGGGTTACTTTGTTGTAATCAGGCAGTAGCAATTTATCTCTGGTAACACACATAAATACAGTGTCAGTACTGGCATAAAAATGCAGCCCTAATTAATTTTTCACATTTTATGAATTTTTTTGGGGGTTATGCCTGTTAACTGTCATCTTAATCATCCATTAATTTAGTTGAAAGAGCAGAGAATATATCTAGATTATTCAAGTTATTGTTTGTGTATGTGCATTCACATGTGTGTGTACGTGTTGGGGTGGAGGTCTCTGACCTTACTGATTTGGGATTTTAAATTAGCCGCAATAACTTCATCCACTGCAGACTGGAACTCACCAAGACTGGGTATCTATGGAGTTAAAAAGAAAAAAAAACAATCACTAAACCCACGATTACGTGCATCTTAAAAGCTATGCTAGCAACAGGCAGAAGGGGGCAGCGGAATTGAGGTGACCGAGCACGAACATGGTTTTCTAGATATAATCAGCTGCGGGGCTGCCACCAAACTCCCTCATTTAAGAGTACTGATAACTATCACTCCTTTTAATCCCTTAAGATCCTATTAGGAGAAATAGCAGTGTGTTGGTGGAGTTGGGGTGAAAAGTGTAGGAATTATAGAGGGAAACATGATGGAAGGACAAATGAGGTGTTCCAAGTCAAAAATCTATTGTGCGTTGTCATCTCAGTCTGTGCCACATCTTTCCGGATTGGAGCTTCCTTTTGCTTCCTCACCACACCATCAGACTTCAGTAATTAATTGTATCAAAATGGCTGAATTTCAGTTGCATCAAATTAGCTGTTGTTTTTTTGATTTTTTTTTTCTTTTTTTTTCCCCCTTTTTGAAAATAGTTTATCCAGTCTGGAAGAGACCCACAATTTCCTGCTGTCTATAGTCTACATCATTCACAATGGATGGATACATACAGTGATGGAGGCATCAAGTGATACTTTCTGTAGCTCCACACTAAGGTCGCTACACCCAATGCAATTTGCTTTGGATGTAGTGATGTTGATCTTGTATTTGACAGCAGTGAAGTTGGCTTGGAGGACATTCATGCTGGACTGTAGTTGGACCAGGGATGAGTTTAATTCTTTCAACTGATGATTTATGCTTTCCGTCTCTGTTCACAAAAAAAAGAAATGAAACACTGAAATTCAAGCAACTGTATCCACAAACATTTAATTTAACATAACTGTTTATTAAACTGTCTGCAAACAACCTGCACTCGATTTGTCAGTTTGCAGACCCAAGCTGCACTCAACCTTTAAGGTGTTAATCTGCACTTTCTTAACACAACTGTTTAGATTTCAATTTGTACTTTTTTTTAACTTGCACATCCTGTTGATACTGTTTACATTTCTATGCACTGTTCACATCTCGTTGCAATATTATGCTTATAGTTTTTTTTGTTGTTTTTTTTCATTTGCTACCTATCTGGCTTCCCCATGGACAGCCAAGTAAAAATTTCATTGAACAGGCAAACACGTTTCCAGACTGTACCCAGACGACAAAAACTTTGAATCTTAAAAAAAGCGCTTATCAATATAAGACTCATTTAAAAATGAAAACAAAAATAATTTATTGTAATATGATAGATAACATTTAACGTTGTCTGTGAATTTATTTACATGCCATACTTGTTTTCAGGTGCAGAAAGAAGTAAGGCTGTACTAAGATACAGTTTTTGCATTTTTTTCATCAGTGTATAATTTAAAAACACTGGCTATTTCACAGTGAAACACTGCATAGCTACAAGGTAAAATCAGAGTCCAACGCTACAGGTCCCACTCTCGTGCCTTACATGTAACATGCATTTACATGCCCTATCTGAAACAGGACAGAACATGCTGGTGTATTGTACCTTCATCCAGAACTCTCACAGAGTGCACTGCCGGGTCCAGGGTTCCTCTGAAGCGTTCCTGGATCAGCAAACCCAATTTCAGTCCAATAGCTGTTTCAAAGACACATTGGCATAAATGTAGATGCTGTTCAGTACATCTTACAACCAATACAATCACATTTTTTTTTACCATCAAGGTTGTTTGTGACCTCCTGTGTGGTCTCAGAGCTCTCATTCACCACATAGTGAATTTGCTGAAGATTGACAGGGAAAAACAAACAATTTCAGAACCTCTTCTTTACTACATGGGTTGAAAGAAAACCCAACCAGGACCGATTACATAAGTTAATGAAACATGAAAGTTTTATAAAAAAAAAAATTAAAAAAAAACAGAATGCAATCCCATATTTTCCACTCACTCTGCCAGCTTGAGATAAGTGTATTTATCATTCAGCTAAGTTAAGTGCTTAGTTATCCGACTGAAAGGGCAACTTGAAGGTATATTTCGGTGACGCACAAAGGATTTGTTGACCTTCAGATTGATGGTAGGGGGGCAGGACTTCTTGTTATAAAGTGTAGGGGAAAAGGTAATGGAAACATTTTCAATAAGTTCTGATTAATCCTGCCTAACAAGGGCTATTAACATTTGACCAATGTATATTTTCAATTTTATGCGGCAACCTTTCAATCAGAGTTTCTTTCTTACTTGAGGTACAGCAGTTATGAAGGTGTGGAGATTCTCTATGCTGTTGTTCAACACCAAAGGGCTCCCATTCACGCTTACATTGAGATTCCCATTACTTCTGAACATGCAGATGTTCCCAGCACTACAAATGTGGAAAAACACACACACTAAAAAAAAACCTCTTACCCTTGTTGTGAAAAATGTTTTAGCATTGGAAACTGAACCACGCCAGAGAGGCATATGTATTAAAGCTGTTTTGTTCTATTCTAACTTCACATAAGACATCATTATGAATATAAACAAGCGTGAGCACAATCACACACAAACACTCACAGGATAATGACTGTGGTGATAAATAAACTCCAGTAGAGACTTCTTCTGCGACACTGAATGGAGGACGTCTGTTTCTGGTACATCTTTCCACAACAGCAGTGACAGCACACCACGAGACCAGCTATGGGCATCACAATAATGTATAGGATGCCAATGGCTGCACACACTAGAAAACCCACCTCATAAAGCAAGACCTGGACACACACAAATACAGACAAATGAAAATATGTGTTACTTTAAGTATTTACAAAAAAATGAAAAAAATTGTAATTTTCAAGATAGCAGAACAATGAAAGGCCTTTGTGGCACGTTGTGACGTCAAACAAAGTGGGACATCATGCAGACAATAGTTTTATATTACTTTAGGTGAGTCAACAAGTCTACTATCAGAGTGGATGAAAGAGTCATAGTAACTTTAGTCGAGTGAGATGCATGCACACAGTGAGTATTTATCGTGAAACACTCTCAGATTACCAGCTCCAGGGCCACAGATGAGGGTGTGTCTGCCTTTTTCCCATGTGTGGAAGTTCAAATAATAATCTAGAGCATTTAAAAATCAACTTAATTTACGCACTTTATCACGAATTTCTTGATTTGATATTACTTCTTCAAAAGAGGGGATAATTTCCAGGATAAGATCTGAAAAAATGGAGGAGAAAAAAACACATTTTTTGTTGCTTAGTGCATTTGAATATTGCATATCTGAAGAAACAAGAACATTCTAAACAGCTGTCGCTACAACGCTGCTGGCTTCTTCCTGTCATTTTGGTACAATATATTAAGTCCAATGTGTCCCGTGCAGCTTCGTAAAAATATTTTTATCTCTTGCATTGTAAAATTGAAATGTGACACTTCCATTCAGTGGTTACCAGGAAACAAGGATGGTTTTCAGGAGAGGTAACATGTTCACAACAGAAACTACAGCTCATTTACAGTTTCACTGAAACCAATTCTTTTGCTGTATATTTTCTTATGAACAAAATTGTAATCCACTTTGTGGGTTTTTGTAGAGCAGAAACCCTTAATCATCAGCGGCTACGCCATTTTCCTTATCATGGGAGTGCAGCGAGTGTGCAAGAGAAAACAATGGTTTAAATTGCTTCTTTAGACTCCCTGGAGTTAAAGTCACTTCCAATATTTATCACCAAACATTACAATCACAATGTTTACTGAGTCCTAACAAGCAAAAGCTATTAGTCATGCTTTCATGTCCATTTGTTTATTCTCCAAGCAGGAAGTTTTTATGCAAAATAGGTAGGGTTTTATGAGGCAATGTTAGAGGGACAGAAAAAGACAATCAAGGCAGTTGACCTACCTGGAAACCACAAAAGGGCTCATATAGGTTAAATATTGACTACACATACTTATTAACCTGTCATCTAAGGGGCAACGTCAGAGCACAGTAGGACTGAGGGTTAATAACAATTCCTCTTCCTTGACATGGAGGACCATTTTAATCCACTACACAATATAAGCTGCAAAATGTATTTGTGTTATTGCAATTGTATTTGAACAGCAGGTTGTAACCTGAAAGCAAACAAAAACTAAGTGTCCACTATTTGGATAAGAATACATTAGAGTATGCCACCAAATATTCAAGATAAGAACAATGAACAATGCTTACCTTTTGGAAAGGGTTTAGGCTGGACGGTGTGGATGAATGACTGAACAAAAGCTCCAATGAAATCAACTCCGGGGTTTACAAGTTCTGTGTTGTGGTACTCTGGCTGGGTAAAAGTCTGAAATTCAGCTACAGTGGCAGTCTCTGGGGAGATGGACTGGGCCCCACTGAGCCCCAGCAGTAATCCTCCGACTGCAGCCCTGAACACCACAGTGATGCCCCACCACCTCCAACCCCTCTGTCTGGCATCCAGCCCCATGCTGACGGTTGACACAAATGGGGAGAGCTTCGAAACTGGTTTACTAAATGATCACCTCATGGCACAAGCACATTTTTGATGTGTCTGGAAACAAGATATGCACAAAAAAAGAAGAATACAATAACAGTCATTGAGGACAGGGGAGTGATGCAAACTAATGATCACAAATAGTTTCCCCATAAAAGGTGAGGCTGTGTAGAATCCTCCAGGATTACATCAAGAATAACATTACTGTGGACTTTAAAAGAACAAAACAGGGTATGTGAGAAAGGGTCTATCAATAAAATCATCTAGAACTTCGAACACATACAAGAAACAAAGTAAAAACTATATGAAACTCAAATGTAGACACAAATGGTCGAGTCAGTTTGTTTTCTCTCGGTCAACCTACCTTCGATGGTGAATTAGAATCCCGCTAATATGGTCTGCTGTAAATCTGTAAGGGCCGTGTGGCACTGATGGTCTTGTGGAAACCAGATACATTCAGCTGTCAAATTGAAGTTGACTGTGCTTGCCCAGACAACCCGGACGCTGTGAGGAAAGGGAGGGAGGGAGGGAATGGAAGGCAGGAGAAAGGGTTGGTCTAAAATGAGAAGAAAGGAGACAGAAGAGATGGTGGGAAAAAGAGAGGGCCGGGTGTGAAGGAAGCAAGCAACAGCAGGTTAACCACCAAAGATCCAGGTCATCATTGGAATGAAAAACTGTTCTCAACTAACTTACCTGGTTAAATAAAGGTTGAATTGATACAAAATCAAAAGAGCCATATGTATGTTTTTTTTTTTAAATTGGGGGTTACACACAGATAAAATAAGGCCGACCAGAATTAGTCCATTGGGTGAAATAAATTATTGGATATTTGCCGCAGCATAGATGCACTCTACTGAGTCATTTGGCGCAAATTAGTCCAGACCTGCAATCTCCCAACATGCATTGACAAAGCAAACATACATGAGATACAACACGAGATAGCTGGGAAGAAGGAAATTAGAATTGAGAAAACACTTATTCGGTTGCTGAGAAAACGCAAAAACATTTGTTATAGTTAACAGTTATCTTCTTATCAGCTCCATTATAAGACAAGTTTAGCACAAGGAATCAGACAATACAGTATTCTAGAGACACAAAAACACGCTAGTATGAAATGAATTTGAGTTATTGCTCACCTTCAGCCCACATTCAGGGTACTTCTTCTAGAAGAAATTTTAACTCATGTCCTCAGATACCATGTTAATGTGAAGTTTGGACAATACATAGCAGGTCAGATATTAAAACCTATGGCAATATCCCTACAGGGGTGAGAGGAAATACAGTTGTTTGAAAGGGAACATGACACAAAAGCAAGGGAAACAAATAAAGCAGAGGAAGTTCCATGCACTATACACCTGCCTTTGTTCCTCAAGTAAAGTGTGAGATCGCCTGCCAGTAACTCCTCCACTGTTTACTTCAACCCATCAGTTACAGGCTCATCCTTTAATCTGCTACCAAGACAGAACTGAACTGAAAGAAGCTTTGACACGTGAAAGTTGAAAAGTCCTTGCAGTAATAGAATCACAGTACAAGTAATTCATTTATTATGAATAAATTATACATTAAATATTATAACTGAATGTATTTTCTTACATTGTTTTGAAATATTTTTTTTTTATACCTACACCTCTTGTCTTTATATTAAGATCCTCTTGCCATTTCCAGTAGTGCCCTATTCTGTTTTGTTTCATAAACTCAGACAAATGCGGGCCAATGGCCAGAAAACCTGAGAAACAAGTTCTAAAGTAAATCAGTCAAAACCTGTACCATCCAACAATCCCCTGACACAGCAAATACAAACATAAAAGCTGGAACGGAGGCACTTGGATATGAGTGTTACTTACAGTAAGGGAATCATAAATAGGAATTATGATCAAAGATGAAAATCTAACCTCAGTTAAGACAAGAGCAGTCACACCTACCATGAGCTTACTTACCTTACCTATTCCTCTTCTGACCATTACCAATGTGAAAATATTGCATGTAAGCTAGATTCAGCCACATGTGCAACATGGTGGCTCATTGATTATTTTCTAATTTAACAAGTGCCTTTTCCGAAAGAATGTGGATATCGGGGAAATTTGAAAACTATTATTGTCAAATATGCGAAAGTCTTTCCTTGGGGAAAAACAAAACAAAACAAATCAGCAACTGTGTGATCTCCTGTATCCATGGAGTTGCAGTACTGCCACTCTTGTATTCTAGATATTTGGTAAATGGACTCCACATATAAAGTGCTTTCTACACCTAGCCATTATAACTGTGCCAATTACCAGCCTGAGCTTTATGAGTCATTGTTTATGTTTTCACCCATTACTTCTCATAACCCTTACTCTTCTCCATCTCCCAGTTGTTGCTTTGGTGTTTGTCATGCTTCTTCTCCTTAGGACTCCTTGTTCTTGGCCTTGGGTGAGGACTTTAATCCCTTGGTCTGGTGCCAGCTCTATCAAGGTGCCCCGGCATTTAGTCACAGGGTTACCAACTCTTGCCTCTCTATTATCTAGGTTTCTCCAAGATGTGGGTGTTTTCATAATATTCATAAACTAATTTTCCCCAGGTTACAAATAAAGTTTTTTGAATTTGAATAACTGATGTTTGTCACCAGTCTAGGATTGAAGCTTGAAGCCTTCTTCATGGATGACTGCCCAGTGGACCCTGCGGCTGAACCACCAGAGAGCCTTGTTCCCGAGTCTTGATCAATAGTTGAAGATTAGGGTGATGGTGCTTAAGTACAAGTTTCTTGTAGTTGGTTATACTCACAGAGAGGTTATGCTGGAGAGTATTCCAAAACCAGCACGGGCAGAAATGGAACCAGAAGAACTAAAAGTTGCTCATTAGCATTGGGCCCATTGTACTTCCTCCAAAAGGGAAGGCTGAGGAAGAAAGTAAAATCAGAATTGCTCATGCTGCTGACGCATGGTGCCCAGGAATATAGGCAGCCTCAGGGACCGGATATGGAGTCGTGAGTCACTACCAGACCTTTACCCCCAACAAAAGCAGGAATGCATCAGCATTACAACCTTCCCCATCACTCTTAAAATTTATCAAGCCTTTTTGAAGCAAGCCATGTTTTCTGCTTACTTCGATCGCAGTGATTTGCATGATGTGCTGAACTGTTCTTCTGATTGACACTAAAAAGAAGTCCACACATGGTTTTTTTTTTTATTTAAACATTGTTTTTGTAATCCATAACTGTATCAAAAGAATTTCCAAGAAATGAAGATTTGTCTAGAGTATTTCCTGACAGATATTGATGACTGACTTTCTTATGTACAAAATTATTTTGTATATTTGTATATTTCATTATTGTTATTTAAGCACAAAAGTAATTTATACCCGTTTCCTCCCAAATGTCCAGCCATTCTTACAAGTGATAAAATCACCCCCTTTTAAATATTCTAAAATGTATTACTTATTTATTATTCACATTTATACATTTATAATATTATACATTATTGTATTATTTCATCATAACTGAAAATAGCCCTTAAAACACTTCACTTTTTTCCATCTTATCTAATCATATGTAACAGATCAAGAGCTCTCAGTGGTGCAGTGGTTAGCGCTTCATCATCACAGCACAAAGGACACTGGTTAAAATCTGACAGGGAACCTTTCTGTGTGGAGGTTACATGTTCTCCCTGTGCTTGCAAAGGTGTTCTCCGGTTTCCTCCCACAGTCCAAAAACATCCATCCATCCATCGTCTGCCACTTAACATACTCAGGGTCGCGGGGGATGTTGGAGCCTATCCCAGCTGTTATTGGGCAAGAGGAGGGGTACAATCTGGACTGTCTGATACAGACAGACAACCATTCACTCACTCATTCAGGGCAATTTTCCCATTTTTCCAATTAACCTGCTGCATGTTTTTGGACTGTGGGAGGAAACCAACACAACCACGGGAAGAACATGCAAACTCCACACAGAAAGGTCCCAAAAAGAACCAGGGTCCTTTGTGCTGTGAGGCTGAAGCACTACACACTGCGCCACCGTGAGTCCAAAAATCCATGCAGCGGGTTGATTGGAAAAATTGGAAAAAATTGCCCAGATGTGCAAATAATGAGAGAGTGAAT
Source organism: Fistularia tabacaria (assembly GCA_901007705.1). NCBI lineage: Eukaryota > Metazoa > Chordata > Actinopteri > Syngnathiformes > Fistulariidae > Fistularia > Fistularia tabacaria. The sequence goes on from CAAKHD010005429.1 coordinate 286,019, forward strand.
GGCTGTCTGTGTGTATATGTTGCTCAGGGATTGACTGGCGATCAGTCAAGCCGCCTCCTGCCCGATGGCAGCTGGGATAGGCTCATGCATCCCCTGTGACCCTGAGTAGGGTAAGCGGTAGACAATGGGTGAATGGATCTAAGCTCTTTATCTGTTGACATCTGCACTATTTTCTTGACATAAGCAAAACCTTTAAGAGCAATGCTAGCTTAGAAAAACACTTAAAAGGTTGAAGTATGGTAACTCCAATGAAGCCCACTACTGTTAAACCTCAATAAAAAAGAAGTGGAGGCAACAAATATTAATTTCAGTTTGCAAACCAAAATACATACATATATAAGGTAATAAAACATTTGGCAGTTGAAAGTGGATCTGTAGACTGAAATTAATGCCATTTTCTCAATCATCTTACTGTCGACAAAACATATATTGTCATTCGTCCATTTTTTAAGTGTAAGTTTGTATATTTGTGAACAGCAACAAAAACGACAATAAAGACCGAAGCATGCCAACTATCACCTGAGCTTACAATTTTAAAAAATATATACTTCCTCCTAATAAAGCATACTTACTACACTGTGTTGTGTCAAACTTCAGCTTCCATGAGCATTTTTTCAATAGATGTCGCGATATCAACTGCTGGGGGATAAAAAACAGGACTTCCAAAGGATGACAATGGCTATTGTCACAAAGTCAAACAAATTTACAGTATCTTTCTAGTGTATCAGTTTAATATTACATCTACCCTGACCAAAAAGACCAAGAGTAAACTGGCAAGAGCTCACAGTGTGAAATGCCTCCTTCTGACAATTTGATGTTTATTACACAGGAAGGGCAGCACAGCCTTGTTTATACATCTCAGCATGTTCTTATGTTATGCAGTGAAAAGCTCAGCATGTCAGAAACTAAAGCGGTTTTCTCTTTGTGTCTTTTTTCTGAAATTAAAGCTCTTCACAGTTCAAGCATTAACATAAAAGCCAATGACAGACTGGCAATTGATATTCATTCAAATGCATTTTTTATTGATACTTACTAAAGAAAAAAATGTTCAAAATATAGAAGCAAAAGACGCAGACACACAGAGCAGCTATAGATGCATTACCATTTTGTCATCCAGCTCACATCCCAGTATTCCAGGGACAAATAGCTGCTGATGTAACCTGTTACACCAGGGCCTAATCAGTGATGTGCAGTCAGGAGAGGCAGGAGAGGCCGTGCCTCACTTTCCAATCTTGGAAAGAAAAAAAAAATGTTAAATGACATAAGAATTAACGGTTATATTTATCAGTAATTCGCACTATAAAAGTATTTTTCATTTAACTTCACCAGTTTTAGATTATTTTTTATTCAAATTCACTCGATTTTCATATTTACTGTTCAAATACTGAAAAGAGATGTGCGGTGAGGCTGCGGACTGTTGAGCCTCAACGTAGATTGTGCAATGACGGCTGACTGCTGGCATGCTGTGCACTAAGACCGTAAACATTGTTTAAATGTTCAAACACTTTTGCTCTTTGAACTACATTTCCAATGTTGTGTTTTTTTGTCAAAAACTATGTGCGTTACTAGTTTCTTGTGCTCAGCGATCATAGAACCGCTGCAAGAGTCACTGCTTCTGATTATGATGAAGTCAGTGCCTCACAAGGTATGCCTCATTGCACATCACTGGGCCTAATCGATGAAGCCCTGCAGCGTTTCTGCAGGGTTGGAATTTAAACAAAACCGCCTACATATCAGTGTAAATTAACAGGCAACATGACTGCCTCCTCTTACAATGAAGGACTTTATGACAGGCAGCTCAGTGAGACCCCTGGTGGAAACCCAACACATTACTATTCAAGCCCTCTTCATTAGGAATCATTTTACAGGGGATTTAAAGTCAGACATTGACACAGCAGATTGTTGTGATTTCCCGGAACACATCAAATAATAATTTATAATTAAATACTTGTGATCTAAATTTAAATTTCTGTATTAGACAAATAGAATACAGTAATGATTAAAAGAGTTCAATACATTTTTATTTCATTTCATGAAAGGTTGCACTATTACAGCAACTTTCCAGCATCTGAAAAAGACAAAGCTTTTCATCAGAATGACTCACCATGAAAGACAGTTTCACAGGAAACAAAAGACGACTTGGAGGTCAATAAAATATTTTCTCTAAATGTGGTAATTTATTTAAAACTGTGCATCTGATATATTTTCAGATGGACCAGAAAACCTACAACAGCAAAAAATAGCTATTAAACATCTCTTGAACGTGAATCTATTGAACCATTGTGAAGGTCAAGCCAGATTAACTCAGGAGCTGCATGACAAAAAAAATAGTCATGGATCAACCCTTAGCTGCATTAACTGACTCAACAGACCCACAAAATCCTCCATATATTATCATGAGCACTGTACATGTGGATTGGAACTAAACGGGAAGTCAGTACATAGAAAAATAAATACAGTTTGCTAAAATGAGGGAAAAAATCTTTTATCAGTGATTGTACCATTAAAAATCACGTTTAAAAAAAAAAAAACTTTTAGGAAGCTTTTCATCTCTTTACATTAGATTGAATTTCTCATAGTTCTAGCGAGGAATACATAGAATAACTTTTACAGAAATAACTACCTAAAAATATACAAGCACAGACACAAACATGGGGGGTAAAGCCAACAAATGATGCTTCATAAAACAAACAGCGCAGTGTAATCAGTATCTTAAGAATCTTTACATGTAGCTCCTTGGTCTGCAGCTTTCTTAATTGTGATTAAAAACATTTCTGGGAAACTTAAGTTGATACAAAAGTCTTTTTTTCTTATTTTACAATCCTTTCAAAATGTGGTTTTAAAATACTTTGAGTAGCAAATTTGAGAGGTTTCCTGCTATGCTCTCAAAAGAGAGCATCCCCAGATAGAGAATTCAACACAAAGCTAACGTTCTGCAATGAAGACAACGGATCCAAACCAGGCGCATATTGTAGAGAAATTTTAGGGAGAAACTGGTATCCAGTGTTGCTGCTATAAACTCACACCGAATGGGATGTTTTACACATTTAAAACACTAGCCTTGTTCCTCCCTACCTTTTTTTTCCTAGCACTGGAGCCAATGGACCTCATGACAGTGTGTAGTCAGACACAGATGGATGACATCAAGCATAGATTTACATGAAAGTTATAACCATCACAATAAGAATGATCTAACAGCAATACTTATACATTAATATACTGCAAGTTTCAGATGTTGTACAGTTCATACATTAGCAATAATATAAAAAGAAAAAAAATACACCATCAATTCATAAGAAAAATAGATTGGAGTTAATAGTGAAAACAGTGCAAAGAATATTCTGGGGTGTTTTTGTTTGCTTGCTTGTCTGTTTTGTTTTTTTAGAAATTGTTTACAAAATTAAAAAAGAAAAATCAAAATAAGTCTAAAACATAGAAAATGAAACACACTTCTGTAGCGTCTGGTGCTCTGGTCCAGACATGCTGTGTACCACCTCTTTGCTGTACCTTGATGTTTATGTTGGAGCTGAAGGTGAGTGTGTTTGTGTGTGCACTGGTTTGGATGTGTGTGTGTGTGTGTGTCTGTTTGTGTACGTGTGTGTACATATGTGTATGTGTGTGTGTGTGTGTGTGTGTGTGTGTGTGTGTGTGTGTGTGTGTGTGTGTGTGTGTGTGTGTGTGTATATGTGCATGTGTGTGTTGGCAGATGGTTGAGTGTTTAAGTTTTAGCGTAGTGGTTCTCAACTCCGGTCCTCAAGCTCCGGCACTGTACAGGTTTTTGTTCCAACCAGGTCCTACAAAAACAAATAATTGAAGTTTTTAAAAAATTGATAATGAATTTTTATACTAAGAGTAAACACAGTGTTCTGCAGCCTGCGAAAAAAAAAATAAGTTAAATAAAAGCGTAGCATTTCTTTCCTATGTCATGAGCACAACAGAAACAATGAGGTGCGTCTATCAAAACGCACACCTGAGAGACCCGAGGTTGGAACAAGAACCCACTGACACGGTGGCCATGGTGAGCACTCGGACAACAGGACATGTCAACTCTGGCTTAAACAATGTGGTGAGCAATGATCTGGGTAAAGAAACCAAAACACAGGCTGCCATCCCACAAGTCTCACCACATCTCTAAGAGGACTGACGTGAGCCGAGAAGACAAGGGCCAAGGGTGAGCACCACTGAGCATATGCAATATTGTGAGGGAGCAAGACGGTTTTCCTTCATGTGACAGCTGAGCGCTCGTTCAAATACATCAACTAGTATACTTTTCCCTAACCAGTCTGCTTGGCTTTCAAATAACAGAGGTTGGCAAAATAAACAAAACAAACTGAACACAAGTGCTCCAGGCCCCCTGTCCCTGTCTCTTCCCGCTATTACGTTGGCTCAGGTGGATCCCAGTAGTTCAAGCATTGAAAAGGGGCTGGCTGGGACCTCAACACTCTATTGGGATGACTGGGAGTCATTCTTGCTCTCCTGACTGGAAGGAGCCTTGTTGTTCCAGGGTGAGTGTGACCCCAGTGCAGGGGAGCTGTTGAAACTGTCCTCATCTTCCAGGCCATTCGCCCCATCGTACTGTGTGTTCTCCAGTCGCGTGATCAGACGCTCGTCCTCGTCACCAAACTCCCCTCCCATCAGAGTGGGCTCTCCCACCATCATCACGTCCTAAAGGGGACAGTAAGGGCCGGTACATATTATCCCCATAATACAGGGGGTGGGCGGAATGACTGGCTTTGCAGACGAGTTGCAACTACAGTATGTATGAGATTTTTGGGTTATGGTCTAATCCAGATATTCTAGTGTATCTGATATTGGAATCAAATTTTACAGAATTCAAAATAAAGCTGTATTTAGTAAGGAATTTTGGCCAAAGGGATTGAAATATGAACATGTAGAAATATCAGCGCCCTCTCAATATGACCCCAATCAGTGTGGGACAATGGGTTGTTCCATGCGAATCAAACAGGGTAATCTACCCAGACAGCTCAGCAGTCCATACGGCCCTGAGACCCTGCACCTGTTCCAAGAACCTGGGTTGAGGGCCATCCCTACTAGCCAACAGTGGGCATCCCTGATCCTTGAGTGCTGCAACAAAGGGAAGGTTTCATTCCACCTCGGGTCTCTTTCGCTCAATCGACCAACCAAGTAAGCAAAAGACAGCAGTGCTGTGTCAAAAGTGTGCTCTGATAAGCTTAGAAGTAACACTGGAAAATCAGGCTGATTAAGAGAAACCTAGCTGTCCCAACTGGAAAACAGAGCAAGATAGACCAACCCCATGGACCAAAAAATGCATGATATATGCATCAATGAGATACTCAAATCAATAATACCTCCTCTCTATACCCATTAGCCTGTGGCCCAAGGGACTGCCCATCACTGGTTCAGATCGGGGGGGGGTCTTACTTACTAAATCTATTTATCATTAGAATTATGGCCCATCCACCCACCATCCAATTATAACTCAATAGGAAAACTTGCCACCAGATACAGCCTAAAGCTACCTCTATCCTGACCTGCATTTAAACCTACCCCAACACACTAAATACTGCAGCTACCGGCTGATACACCCACACACTACACCTCCAATTTCACCTGCTCTACCCTATCCTCCAATGCCTTGGCTAGCTCAACTCGGAGGTGCAGATATAGGTCGAATAGATGTAATGCTTACAGGTACCTGGCTGGAGAGAGAAAAGCTGTTAGCTGGACTCTTCTTTTTGCTGTTGCTGTTGTTATTGCTGCCTCCGCCAGAGCTCACAGTGCTCCCGCCGGACACCTTCCTTTTCCGCCGTTTATTTGGTGCTTGTCTGGCTGGCTCAGCTATAAGTGCATAAAATACCATGAGTAATGATATCAAAGAAATAAAAATCTCCAGGAATCAGATGTGTCTTTGCCTACAGGTTACAGTCAAAGAAATGGCACACAATGGGAGTTTGACTTCAATGAGATGATACTGACATTTAATGACATTTAAGAAACAGTCATGACATCTACTGCCAATGAGAACAACTACCCGTGTTTTTACCTGGAGGTGCTACCATTCTCTGCCACTTTTGGAAAAGGCAAGTCTTCAAACAGTCTCTGGGACTCAAACTGTAGGTCTTATGTCTGGACATCAGTTCTTGCATGGGCTCCAATATCACACATAGCTTTGGGAAGAAAAGATGTGCAGAAAAGTTATAAAGTGTAAGTAGGATGTTATGTGTACAATTAAAGGGACACCAGTTACAAATTTAAAAACATGATCGTGAGGAAACTTGCTTACACGGAGGTAGTTGAGTGTGGAGTTGGACAGCCCACATCTGGTGATATTCTTAGCTAGCTGGTCTAGCATTTGCGGATCCTGCATTAGGGAATTAAAGAGATACTGTAAGAAGGAAATTTAAAAAGGTACCCTAGTGAGTGTGTGTGTTATATGTTAAAAAAACCTACATGCATGGCCAAAATGCTCCTGGGGAGGACCTCTCTGTGTTGTCTAATGCTGAAGTGCCACGTTTTGATCCTCATCATGTCATCAAACATGAACTCCAGATAAAGACGGCCCTCTACACAAACCTAGAATAAAAAAGAAAAAAGTCAGAAATTTCACGAGTGACAGAAAGATCATATGTTTTTGAGGAGAAAGGAACTACCTGTGTAAACATAGGTTTGCCATTTTGAGTAACCATAGTGCACTGGTCACAGTCAAGAGATACAAAGTTACTGTGAAAGGACTCCTTTGGATGTTTCAAGACGTAGAACAGCTCTGTGGCACCCCCTTCAAAAATACTCCGAAAGTATCGTGGAATCAATGTCCTGCCAATGGCTGGAGACATAAAAAAATAGGCATATTGGTGAATATTGATATATATCATCACAAAATGACTAAAAGAATTACTTTTTTAAATTATTTCTTACTGTATCTTTTGGGTCCATCTTCCAGGCAGAAAGTTATGGTGAGCATTGCATCATCTTCAAAAAATTCAGTGGTGAAAGCATCCCACCATAGATTGTCACAGTCCTAAAGGAAAACCCATCATTGACGTATTACTTTATTGCACTCCAATTTTTACTTGTTCCCAATGTTACAGGAAAAAATGATGCACCGATTACAAATTTAAGTTTTTACCACTGAAAAAAGGTTTTAGGAGAAAAACGCAGGCAATTATGTAAAAACACAACTATTTTTAAAAGATGATGTAATTCATGACACTTGCAGGACAAACAATGATCAGTGTCATCTGCAATACAAACAACTTTTCACATCCCTTCCCCACATATTTTTACAAAAATAAAACAGACTTGGATAAAATATTAAGCCTTTTTTGTTTCACATGAACCCTTTCCAATTTTTTCATGATCGACATACAATCATATAATGAAAAATGTCTTCAAAAATTTTTCGTATGCATTGGCAATATAACTTATCATTGAAGTTCTCATAGTTTATGATAGGTTGAAGCCTGTAAATGCATAAACTGTTTGAATCGTTAATTTTCATTACTATTTTTATGCTCCTCTTTTCATTCCCAGAGTCACTATTATGATTTACAAAAACTGCAAAACGGTTGCTGCTGTCACTTGTATCTCTAATGTTGAGTGATTTCAAATCACTGTTCTTTTTTTTTTTTAAATTAACTCTCTAAATCGCAGATGATGTAATCTAGATTAAAAAATACATTACATTCTGTCTAATGTCTTGGAGTAAACAGTAAAGTAAAAGTGTTGCTTCTTTCAGCTATTCAGCTTCACTCTCAGGCATGTAAACAGTTGGCACTCCAACTGCGTTTTAGCCAGGTTGATCAGATAATCCTATTAGAGCCTGAATGTAAATTGAATCAGAGCAGTCTCAGAATTAATTTCCCACAAAATCCCTAGCATGGTTGACTACAAATAAACAGCAGCTGGGAAAAAAATCTGAAAGCATGGCAACAGTACATAATTAAAAAAAGCTGATAACTGTGGCACTATTGACAGCAATGTCAATCGGTGCTATATTTATATATTTGACAGAATTGATACTGCTATGCAGGTGAATTACTAAGCGTTTCTCACCTCTGTCCAATTCTGTAGCCTTTTGTTCAGCTCATAGATTCGGTAGTCTGTCTGGTTTCCATAGGGTGTGGGTCTCCTGAAACAGGAAACTGGGTTTTCAACAAACTGCTATTGAAGCTGCTTCTTTGCCCCCAACCCCAAACAACAGCAGTGTAAAAAGAAAGGGTACCAGCCTCAAAGGTGTTAATTACAAGGAATTATTGGTGTCCCATTTTTGACCAAATATCAAGAATCATCTTGGGAAAAAATATATGCTGTGTTAACAATTTTTCAGACCTGAAAATAAAAAATCTATGTAATTTAACTTACCCCATTCCTGGCTCCATGTATGAAGGGGGATACATGGGTGTAGGCCTGACAGAAACATGGAAACATTATCACAGAAATGTAAGGAATATATTGCTCCAGTTTTTCTAATAATTCTGTCTTAGCTGCTGAAATTTTGAGTTTCTCAACAGCTGGTCAAGCCAAAGACCAACCATAGACTCTGCACAAGAGGCCGAACACAATGGAAAGGGGGAGGCACATAGAAAAAAAAATTGAATACTCAGACTAACATCAAATAAAGTCTTTAATTATGTTCAAGCAGCACCACAACACTAGACACGGTAGGGCAACACTATCAATTAAACTGAATGAATTAAACCAGGCATGACCGAAGTCCAGCCTGTGGGCCAAATGAGACCCGTGTTCAAATTTACACCGGCCCACAGTCTCTGTCATAAAATCAAAATTATTTTCCAGTTCACATGTTTTGAATTTAGAAGTTCATAGTGAGTATTTAATAGTGAATAATATGCAAGGTTTCAAAAGAACCTACATATATTTAAACTTTCTGAAGTTGGTTTTTTTCACAGAAACAAGCTTTCCTCATTTTATGTGGTATTTAAATATGAAACAGTGATTTGGGAAAAAACTTTAGATTTGTGTTCTGTGTTAAGACACAAAAGTATGACATTTGCAATAAAAAAAAATGATGAAAGTTAATTTGCATTTGATGTTAATAGTTCAAAGAATGTCAGACTGAATGGTCGGCCTACACACATTTTCACCACACCAAATATGGCCCTCTTTTCAACAAGTTTGGACACCACTGAATTAAACAGATCTCGTTTGTATTCTTAGGACAAAACCACCTCCCAAGCAAAAAAAATAAATAAAATTATCAAAAAATTAAAAAATTTAATTATTGTTGTAAAACATATTGAATAACTGAATATAGACAGTACTTAACAATTCTCAATTATTTAAAGTTCAAAAATACTTTATAATAGGATAATACATTTATAACTTAATACTAAAATAACAGCATTTATGTTTAAAAAAATCTCAGTCATTTGGTGGCAGAAAATACTGTCTCATAAATGATTAGTTTCCATTAAACCTTAGAATTTTGTACACAATTTTAGCATAGCAAATCAGACATACCCCACATCTCTGTCCAGCATAGCGCCTGGGTGGAAGGGGGGAAAGCTGCCACCGTTGGGGGGCTCCTTAGGAGAGTACAGCTTGAATGACTTGGACGAACAGCCTGCACACAAGCATAGCAGAGATTTAGAAGAGACTTAGATTATTTAGGGTTTGCTCATTCAAATCACATAATCATCCAAGTTATCTAACTTTGGATGTTTTGTTGCAATTTACTCAAAAGCACATCACCTAAAATAATTTATTTAAGCTGTGATAATCTAATGCATCTTCAATCTGATAAATGGACTACAAGATATATAATCATGATTGTAAAAGCGCAGAATTTATTAGACGACAGAAATGTGACAATCACAAGGAAGAATACAAATGAATGTGTTCATTATCGACATTTTTACCAGATATGCTGCAATATTTATAATCATATTAAATAATAATTATCATTGCATTTAACAATTTAGGCACTCAATAGCAGAAAAAATAATGACTTCTAATATCAAAATAACCATCATAGTTGAAAATATGTCATTTTCGAACAACTTTCAGTAAGTTCAATTCATTGTGTATTTTGCTCTGCATTGTGAATGTTTGTCTACCCCTCTGGTTGCCTCTACCCATCCCCCTCTCCCTCCCTCTCGCTGCCCTGGTTGCTGTTAACCCTTGTCTGCCCAGATAAGGCATTCATGTTCAAACAATTACTTGCACTGGGAAAACATCTATTCTGCATCGCTACGAAAGGAGACCTCACACAGGCATCAGCTGCATGTAATTACGTCTTACTAAAGATTTTAAATACTACCAGTAAGTGGTAAAATCTGTCATTTGGGAAATACTGGCTGTAGGAATTTAGCACTGGCTTAATTCATCACAACCAATTCGAACATTTTTACAGTACCATTATTAAATATTTCAATCAGTAACAAACTAAGGAAAATCAAAACAAAATACGGCGATGACTTCATGCAGATAATCCTTTGCAAGCCAATGTAATTTCTGTTTCTAGAGACGATGATTATTCCCCTGCTTGGACATTTACTTCTTTCAAAAAGTACCTGAAAACAGCACCATGTTAATTTGTTATTTTGAATCAGTCACAACTCATGCAACAGATAATATGTGACTCTGTATTCAGAATTGAAAAAGGGACAGCCAAAAAGACAGAACAGTAAGAGCTTAAACATTGACAGCAACCAAGCCACACCATAGCAGGATCAAACCTAGCTGACATGTGTTAATCAGGCATATTGGGTTAACAGATCGGGAGGACCCACGGGCAAACATCTTGTTTTGATTTTCCAGTTCAAGAAGAATGACAATCCAGGTCTGGAGCTGTGGTTAAGCAAAATTGTGTGATTTGTCTGTCACCCTTTATTTATCGTTCATTTATCCTTTAAAAACTACTTATTTTACAAGGGTATTTGTCTTCCTTGTTTTCATATTAGTGTCATAAAAGGTCAAACCCTCATCAATAGTGGTAACCAAAAGGTGGTAACCAAACAACCAATAATTGCTCTCGATGAAATATCTCTGATCTATAGACCCAAAACCACAAAATCTAGATCCCTTCTTATAATGCCATGTTGCACTAATAAGCAAGAGACAAACTCATTATCAATCACAATTCTTATGAGAGTCTGTCCATAAACATTTTGGGAAATCAAACGACTATTTACACTCTTCTAAAATGAGAGGGGGAAAAATTTTGTGATATCCTTAACTCACACAGATGCAGACACATACATGGATATGCTTTCATGGAATGGTTAGATAACTATGATAATGATGAGGGTAACACATAAATATCAGTCAACACATATGTAAACAATAAGCAAGAAGAGATCCAGACAACCTACAAGACCTACATCCAAACCAAACTTGGTGTCGAGGACCTGACTATTTTAATACGTGACCCTACTGTCCGCCGCTATTTTGACACCACATCATGCTTTATTATGGCTCTTATGAACAAATGGCATGATAATCAGGGGGGCATACTAAGAGATGGGAGGAATGACATAAACAACTGCTTGTGTTTAGTCAGAATGCAGAGAAACCGGAATACGTTCAAAACCGCCATGAATAAGACATAACTTTTAATGGTACATGTTAGTCCGCCATAACCGATCACCGCAAACAATGGAGATGCATCCGGGCAGATGATGAGATGGGCCAAAAGCTTATAAACAGTCCAAACAACGTGCAAACTCTTGAGCATACTAGTACATTTTAGTAATGTTAGGGCACGGCCCGAAGAGTGCTCATCGCATAGCGGATTAAACAGGAAGTGTAAATTACTTTAAAATTCAGGGCCGGGCATAAACTGAACCGCAGGGCCGCATTCATTAACCGCTGAGCAGATGCCATTGCTAAGCTATTAACCTTGTTGCTACATCACAACCTTATCTCTGCGATACGCACGTACTTTTCCATCCGCTTAGTGGCTTAATGCGTACCAATGGTGTTGCTTAACTGTGTGGCAGTAAGTGGGAGTTACCTGCAGAGAATAGATCGCTGATACGCGGTGTTGCTCAACACCCTCGCTCGGTGCTTCTAGCCAGCTAGCCTCGCTGCTAGCCGGAGAGGCTGGACGGCGAAACCCCAGTTCCGTCGTTTAGAAATACACTCCGATGACCGCCCACAGGACCGATGGCGTATGTAACTAAATCATTCCCATAAATCCCCGTGAATTTATAATCGGCTATTTTCCGGCTTAACTAACATTTGAATATGTGAACCGTCCAGACTAATCTTCTACCAATATTACTACAGGACCCTTTGTTCCTGCCAGTCGGTCGAGACTGGAACAAACACAGGCCACGCCTCCAATAGGCTTCTCCGCCTATCCCGTCACTTATCACTTACATTTACACACGCACGCGCGCGCACAAACACACAAACACGACTTGCACTCGGAGGTGTGTGGCCGTACGAGAGACCGTTATTTGATCTGTTTTTTCATAGCAACAGGTCATACTATTGGGCAAAAATGAATAAAATCCAAGGTTTAACTTTACAAAGTAGGCCACACATGCAGTATAGGATTTCAGACTTTGTGGGAATGTTTTATTGTCGCAATCCTGTTGAGCAACACTGTCAAAATAAAGCAGAGGACATCTTTCTAAGATTAACTAAAGTGTATTGCATACTTTCTTGAAAGTCGTCTTTCAACACTAATCCAGTCCCCTTTTGGTTTTTGGCTTGAATTGGGTAAAGTTGTTTTTTTATTATGGGACTGTGATTGGCCATCATAAAAAAATATTCTTCATTCTAATTTGGGGGTAATTCAACTCACAGAAACTCTACAACCCATATATTTTGCTCTTCATCTATGAGGGTATGCATTGCCACTACTCTTGTTTAGTTACATATATTTCAATACCAGTAATTAAACAGTCCCTTGGGTTGATATGTGTAATAGACTAGCATTTTTTTTCCTTTATTAGCTACATTCAGTTATACATACAGCACAACAACAGCGGAATTTGACCACTCTTCAGTTCTGAACTAACAAGATTTGCTAAAAAATACTATGGCCTGGATGACAGAGAACCTTCCCACACACACACAAAGCTCTGCTGTCATTTTGATTCATTTTAGTCTCACCATTTCAGAAAAGAACTCAATATTTCATATAATAAGATATTGGTGAAAATAATTCAATAATCTCCAGCAACTAATACCAAAAAGCTGCTGTATCTTGTTTTTTTTTTTAATTATTCTCAAAAAAGAAAAAAAGAGAGACCTTTATTGTCACATTCAGTTATGCATGATGCACAACATCAGCAAAATTTGACTACTGCATTTAACCCATCATGGATGAACCATGAGCAGACGGCAGCCACTGAGCAGCACCAGGGGAGCAGTTAAGGGTTCAGTGTCTTGCTCAAAAAACACTTGGGCATGCTAGGAGGAGCCGTGAATTGGACCACGGATGTTTAGTTCCAAGGACAACCACTTTAACCCCCTGAGCCATGCTTGGGGGAGAGAGGGAGTCATTCAACATTAACTCAATTTTAGCATCAATTAGGCTTTATCAAAACATAAAAAAGGAACGTGACTAAAATTGTATATTTGAAGTTTGCATAAGATTACATCAGTTGAGGGACTCTATGAATCTGCAATGTATTTTTCTGATTTATGAACCTTTGTTTGGACGTGTGGTGAAGCCAAATCCCCAGACGTAATTATCTGCCATGAAGAAATTAAGAAATATGTTATATTTCTGTCAGACTCTAAATGGGCTCAGAATAAAATGCATTATTTTATTAGATCTTTGTTATGACACTTAATCAGCTGAAGACTCGAATCACTCAGACCACAATTCTGATCCTTTCATAGCCTCAGATTATGTAAGCGCATAATCTGTAGCCTCACTTTTAATCAATAACCACTCCGATGTTTACAAGCAAAGTATTTGAAGGGCAGAAAACCTATTGCGGTCTCTGAGTGCATTTGAAACTCCATTTGTGAAATACACGCGTTGCTCGTCAGTTAATTATATAAGGGGTACACATGAAGAAGTCTTATTGACTGAGTGTGTTTAAATATTTTTAAACCACTCTCGAGACTGACAGTATATAGACCCAATGAAAAGAATAGATTTACAACAACAATAGCAGAAACATTTTCTATTTAGATCAAATGAGAATAATTGATTATATCCTCTGTACTTGGACATGGACATTGGACATATTTTCTCTTCATGTATCAGAGTCTGTTCTACAGAACATTCTAAAAGCTTTTCTCTTTATCAGGGTCTTGTACAGTACAGTTATTTGCCTCCTCTAATAGGTTGTTTCTGATAGATTTTTATTAAATTGTTAAACTCAGATTATTTTTAGGTCATGACGGATGACTCATCTGATCAATAGAACTTCCTTCGCATTACTGTGAGGACATATTAAACAATATACTATATGACTGAATGATATATCGAGAAACATTTATTTAGCCCTGTAACTGACTGCCAACCTCACCATTGTTGACCGGATTCAGAACCCTGTGTGCTAGATAAGCACAAAGGATTATAGATGGTTGGATGGAAATTGTTTTGAAAATGGAAATTATCTTTTATAGTGCATTTCAAAACAAATCATAAACTGATAGGACTCATACAGTTAGAGGGCACATACTTTTAAATAAGAGACATAAAATCAAAGAGATTGAATATTTTGAAGCTGTTTAAAAGTGGTAGGTGATAAAAATATATATATATATATATTTACATGCTAAAACGTGTGCAACCTTGATTTCAAAGAGCAAATGATTCCCTCACTACAAGCCGTCTTATCACCTTCAATTAAAAAAAATGCCAACATGACAACATTACAACATTACAAATCTGTAATGTTGTGATTTGATCATGATCTTTGGTCTGAGCCATAATCCTAAATATCAGATTTATGAGGGGTGAAACATACCCCTTCGTTAAGGACGGATTAGAAATTGTTTAGTGAAATTTAGCAAGGACGGTAAATACACGCACGCACGCACAAACGCACGCACAAACAGACACACTGTACATATAAAATTTGATATAATACAATATTAATCCATTGGCGGAAACAAAGTTGCTCCTGCGGAGCAGTTCGGAGGTTCAGTGTCTTGCTCAACAAATATAAAACAGGCTGAGAGGAGCTCAGGAATCAAACCAGGAACTTTACATCACTCCCACCCCCTGAGCCAAGCCTTTCCAAAATATAATATGCGACTATTTGTAGTAGTTTGATCTCTGAATTGATAAATCAAATATTACGTATTAATTTCAAAACTGCGTGCTGCAACAACGCTAAGGTAAATCCTTAGTCTTTCCCGATCACAGGCTGATGTATTTTCTGCCTGCGGATCCACATCTCCCTCTGCTGGCAACAGATATAATTACCCTAATAATTTTAATAATTAGAAATAGACAGAAAGGTTGATCATCACTAAATGAAAGCATCCATTTTTGGTATTGTTTGACAAACGAATATAGCTTCAACTAACTTGGTGATAACCACAATTAACTAATTGCATGCTTTTATTCTGAACCCTTGGAAAATCATCTGGAGGACTGCAGTCGTATTTCATAAAAATGATACAGAAAGATCTGTGGAAATGGGTTGTTTTATGATGGAAAAGGGGAATATTGCATGTAATCTCCCCAATTTGAGCTAAGGATGTTTTTTTGTTCTGGTTATGAATTTAATCCATTTAATTTTGTGTATAGCAGGTGTCACATTGAGGACATTTACAACAGCATGATGTAGAGCTGTAACATAGAACCACGTAAGACTGAGATTAAAATGTATTTTTCAAGAGAGGCCTGATCAATAGAGCTGCATTAACAAAGAAACAACAATAAATAGAAGACTATAAAAAACAAAAGAAATAAAACGTATCCTAAATGTGAATGGGTGAAAAAAAAAAGTTTGCAATATATGCTCCAAGATGAAAATTTGATATATGTGCATGAGCCAGTGCATTCAAAAAAAAGTTTTTTACATAAGCATATCTTTCATATGTTGTCACACTGTAGGTCGGTAAAGATAACTAATTAGCTTGAAATAATCAGCTTTTCACTAACTTGAGTGAGTTGAGAATGAGTTGTTTTCCCCAGCAAGGTGCTAGTTTTCAGATAGAGTAACACTCCCTCTGATGAAGACAAATGACTGTGATCATTCAGCTGCAGTAGCGACAATCTGTCAGAATGCAGTTTTCATATAAGGAAAATGTAACTATCTTCTGTTTGGCTACATTCTGTGCTGGTTAAGAGACAGAGCTTCACTGCTGCATCTGTGAGGACAAAATATTTATGGAGACCAATCAAACAACACCAAATCAGGAAATTGTCATTTATGTTTTTAACGTATATTGATTTATTTGTAACTAAATATAAAAGCTTAATGCCACAGATTCATTTTAAACTTTGGAGATTTGCTCTCGGATTCAACAAATATATATCAGTGAATAGGCTGATGGTTCTCCTGCACCTCTTAACTTTGCATTGTGCTGAATGACAAATGAAAAGATAAAAATGTACAAATTGGCAGATAATCAAAAACTGCCTAACTGGTTCTGTGCAACTGCAGCAGCAGGGATTGGCCTGCTAATAAATCACAAAAATATTATCAGCATCTGCACTGCACATATAAGCATTATCATTCACAAGAGGATCGTCAAAATGTTATCAGTTTGATGGATTCATAAGAAAGAAAATCTGTCTCATAAAAGGTTTCAACAACATCAAAGAAACAACCTTAAATTTTCTAATTACCCTCCAAATGACTCTTCCTATTCTTCTTTACGGTTTTGTAAACCTTTAGTTTGAATTGTATCGAACAATGATAAACACAACTCATCCTCAGTATTTTCTGTTCTTGGTTGAAATGTTATTAATTCCTTCACGAAACAGAGACTATGAATTTTGTGAACATTTGCTCAATGTAAACACACTTTGCAATACTTTGATATGGAAACAGTATTACATTCTGCTACTTTGATATGGAAACAGTATTACATTTTACTAGTTGGCAGTTTTTTACTTCAACACAATTCAATCTGTTCCCTACGAAACCCATCCTCTTGATAGTTTCCAAGACATCTAGCAGGCTAGTGTTCACTGTCATTTGTACAAACACTTTTAACCTCCTCAATGTCAATACTGGCATAATTGTCGATATTGAATCTAATTCAATGAATTGCTGTGTGGTTTCAAATACATTGGTGAGTTTTCTCAAAACAACTCCAAAACTGATTGTAGTGTATATGAACATGTGTTTTAAATCCTGTCTTTACCAAACACAGATTCACTGGAGTCTCAAACCTAGAGGCATTTTTAAAGTTCATGAGCTCCTTCGAAACATACTTGTGAACTTGGGCTTTTTTGTGCCCCCAGAGAGGCCTGTACACTGGAAGAGTATTCATTACCGGCTTTAACAGAGACCAACTGACATTAGATAAAGCTTTCAAATTGCCTGTTGGTAAAAAAAAAAATGTATTCAACCATTAAGCAAATTTGTTTTGGGCAGTACTGAGAAGTTCTAAAAAACATATTGCTGGTGATATGCACTTCCAGATTCGTATTGCTAATTTACTGTACTGAGGGGGAGGAAAAAACATGTCAAGGAAAGTCTTGACACCTAACTGGTACAAGCAATACAGCTGCCAAAAAAAATTAAACACTCATTAACCACAGGAAGCTTATAAGACTCAGTATGACAGTTAACTTGCATTTGCCAAAGATAAATTACAGCAAGTATGTACATTTCTGCTCGATAGCTGAATTTACTGATCTGATCAGAGTCTAGTTATAATTAACATTAACAGCCTTTTTTAATACAGGCTTTTGTTGTAACATCCTGGAAAATGGTAAAATTTCCTAATGAAATAAAGCACAACTTGTGACTCATTTCTCTTAGGAAAAGAAAAGCAGGCGCAGTCAGGAACATTATATCGCAGTTTGTTAAGAGGCAAATGGTGGAACTGCTCCACCCGATATTAAGAAACACCTCCTGTATTATACACTACTAGGTTAGACCAATGTTCCTGCTCTTACTTTTCTAACATAATTGTTTAATAAAAAAAACCTGATATAAGCCTGCCACATCTGTCAGTTCTTCAGTGACAATTGATCAGAACCACCTGCAACATTTTGGTGCTCTGAAATAAAACAGTAAAAAAGATTTCCAAACATTCAGTGTTTTATGGTGACTAGTGATTTGAGCATATCTCAAATGCCAACAATTTGCATAAACACAATAAAACACAGTGGCATTCAATGTCAAATGATATGCTAATGTTGTCTGACTTTTACAACATCTACACAGAGTGGGCTATTCTGACATTTAACAAAAATATAAATCCAACTGATGGTTCATACATTTTTGCATAGACAAAAGCCTTAAGTTATCAGAAGACACACAAAGCTCTTAGACAGTATTGCTGTTCTTGCACCTTTTGTTTTCAGCACACCCCTAATTTAGTCTGAGCACTCTCGATGTCACTTTCTCCTACTGTTTCATGTATTGAAAACACTGCAGCTTGCAAAAAGTTCACAGATAAATTTGTGCTTTGAATTTGATCACTTTCCTCCCCCACATTCCCTCCTCTCCCTCTTTACAAGGCTGTGTGGCACATGCCAGCTTTCCACTGCCATCCTGTCGGCCTGCAGCAGATGTGACATCACAACAGCTCGTCTCCATTCTACCCCCCACCCCCTGGACTTCCCACCATATCTATCTCCCACGCATTCCTTCTTTCTCTATGCCTCTGCACACACACAGCCATTTTGATCTTGCAAATAGATTGTAAAGTGAAGTGAAAAGGAAGAAGTTAAGAAAAAGAAAGAGGAACAAGCTATCGTGCAGTAAGATAAAGCTGTGGATGTGATGTTGTTGTGCTATGGTAATCAAAAAAGCTGTGGCTGTTAGGCTGCCATCTTAGCTCTGCTTTAAGTCCTTTTTCGCCAATCAGGAGCCATGTGACTTTCTGCATGAAGTCACACTGCTGTTGCTGCAAAAGGCAGTGAATGAGGGATGGGGGACTGACATCAGGGAAGAAAGTGAGAGCAAAAAGGGGCAGAGGGAGATGAGAGGGAGAATAGGAGGGGTGAGAGTGTGCTTGAGCGGTTACATTTGAGAATGGGGGGGTATCTTCAGCACACAGACAATCTATTTTTACCATTTAGTCTGAACAAAGGATGTGATTGGCTCCACTGTGTAAGGACAGAGCTCCTTCATGTAGGGAACAAAGCCTTAAAAAGGCTGATTCACTCTGAAGTCACAACAACAGCAGGGTTTCAAAACATTGTCAATGAACTAGACAGACAGGAGAGGATAGAATATTATTGTATAGCCTATTGTATAGGCTCACATTTTGTCACATGAATAGACGCTTATAAATAAACTAAGCTGTTTTCCACTAATCTCAAAAATTCTTGTGTTCTTAGCTGCCAAAATGGCCAGGACAAAGAGGAGGTGATGACTGGATAGCAGTGGGTCCATATCTGTATCCTATGGAAATGTAGAAACATGAGGTGTACTCTTCATCTACCATCGTACAAAAATGTAAACAACCAGCCTTTACGTAACACGATTTAAAGTGCACACAGAGGAGAAGAAAAAAAACATGTTGCTCTGTGTGTGTCTGAGGGATAAGCTATCAGCCTAAACTTGTCCAAGCAGGCTTATCCTGATGGTTTATGTTTGAGTGTACATACAACATACTTGCTTCATTCCTTAAAGTGTAAACGTGTGTGCGCTAGCGTACGTGTGTGTGTGTTTTGGTCCACGACATCCACATGGCAAGTCCTCTGGTGGACCTCATAGTCTGTGCATCCTTTACAAACATGTGGATGTCATTAAATGTTTCTGCTCTACAGTTAACTCTGTCAACAGAGGGAGCGTAGGAGCCAGAGGCAGAGACTGGAAAACTACAACAGAAGGGAAGTTGGAGGAAGCAAGACAACAGACAAGATGAAAGGTCTAAAAAAAGAGCATCAAGCAGTGGTCTCTCTAATATTATTCAATCTGATAGAGGACTGCCAATGAATCATGGCCACCTCATTAAAATGATACTGACACCCTAATTGAATCTCCCCTCTCTGAGATCCCCCCAGCAGATGCTACAATTCAATTTCTATCTGTTGCTTGCTCCCTGGTGCTGCATGAATCTCATCCCCTGGTATCGCAACGCTTTCAGGATGCACAATTCAACTGTCTCGGAAGCATCCCTTTCTCACTGGGGTGCTATTAGACAGAAATTTCTCCAATGTAAAAAAAGGATCGAATACTCCAAAAGAGAAAAAAAAAATATTAAATGTATCTTAGATGTATACTACAGAAACATGTAGTGGTGTGCATGTATACACACAGACACACACACGAACATTTATTTTTGAGTGCTAGAGAACAAAATTGCTTGGAAACCAAAAGGCAAATTGAAAACTGCAAAGTCACAATGACAAACAGCCTCCTCACACTCAAAGTGTAGCTGAACTCCAAGCTAACTGAAGCATTTGTTAAATCTTCTTAAGTGCCTTTATTAATGGATGAAACTAAGCAGGAGAGACAGGCGTCAGTCCATTTTGCAGTGATTTAATTAAAATGCTGATTCAGTTCAGATCACCTCTGGAAAAAGCAGTGGCTATCACCAACTCTTTTGACATACAAGACAAATAAACAGGAAACACGTGTTATAAACACATCCATTTTATAACAAAGAAGAGAAGCAGCAGAAGATGCAACAGAATCAGTTTCTTTCTCGTGTAGACTTACAGTGCTTGAAAAAGAGAGCAAAACATTCAGCAAGTGAAGTATTGATATATGAGTGTCTGTACACGGCAAAACCCAAAAAGCCATTGATCTGCTGCACAGCAAGCTGGCGTGACTGAGAGCCACTGCTGAACAACTCAATCCTGAAGTGTGGTAGCCTTGTTTTAGGTCATGTGTTGAGAACACACAGAACCTCACTCTCACACAGCTTGACGCTGGCCCTCAGCGGTTTTGCAGCTCTTTTACATAACTCATCTTTCTGACAGCACCACAGAGACAGAAGAGGAAACAGGGGAAAGAGACGGAGAGAGAAAAAGAGACCACTTGGCACTTACCGGGACAAGCACAACCTCCAACAGACATCTTCTCACATGTTGTGCTCTTCTCTGAAAGAAACAGCTGCACTCAGTCCACACACAGCTCACATGGGCTAACTCTGAGGAAAACAACACAGACAGAAGGGTGGAGAGATAAGAGGGAGTGGTACAAAGCAGGGCATGTTCACCAGAACTACACTCCTCTCTCTGTTAGAGGCAGGAAGTAGGCAGCGGGGCTTTGGCTGCATCATTAATAGGCATATTGCAAAACAAGTGGGAGGAAAAATGAAAGGAGTGATAATGGAAGACAGAACCTTAATTGTGTGGAGTATATAATACCGCATGAAGCATAGCAATGTGTCTACGTGTATGGGTGAAAGGAAGAAAACAAGAGGGAGGCAATTAGAGTAAAAGAGAGGAAAAAGAGAATATGTACAAGGTATGTGTGTGTGTGGCAGTGATGCATCGTCTATTTTTGCCCAGTGCTGCTGTGGGAGATAAACATACTCAGTAGGAGCCCAGAGGCAGAGGGTCATTACTGCCAAACAAACATACATACACATGCACTCTGTCTTGTGTATGTCAGATTTCCATCTTTCTTTCTGCTCCCCTGTCTTGCTCCTTCCATCTGTTTTTGTGCTGCAGAGAGAAGACTGGTGTTAATCACTACAGACAGTATCGATTAAAAATGCAAAGCCCACCTGGAGTGCAGGGACACTCAAGACCCATGGGAAGCAGGAAGAGCATCCACATGCAAATGTACACATGCATATACTCAATCTACAAGGTTAAGTGTAAGCAGCCCTATAAAGACTTTTAGCCCAGCAGGTTTGCCATTCTTTTTGCACATATTCATTTTATTTCACTCTCAATTTGATCATCTCACTCTGAAATTAGCTTGACCTTCCAGCAGTATAGTTGGATATTATTCCATTTCTTTCCCCTTCAATATCTCTGGTTTACCATTTCCTCTTCAGCCCAGAACTTCTCTGGGTTGATTATGTATATTCCATGAGCCAATAATCTCCTAATCTCACACTTCATCACACAAGCCGATAATCACATAACTGATTCATATGTGCTACACATGTGGAGTTTTATCTAGAGGTTTGTGATCTGGTATTGGCAAAGGCATAGACAACACCACTGACCTGTGACAAGTTGAAGAAATTTCTTATCATCTGACAACCTCCGGTACAGTTTACAGATAAGTATGAATGTGAATATACAGTTTTTGACGATACTTGAGTCCACAATGCAAAGCATGGTAGGAAAAACCTAAGACCTCTCCTGTCTTTCACTCACAATGAATATTCTAACAAATGACAAGAAAAGGTCTAAATTGTGGCGAGAGCTGACAAGAACAGTCACTGCACAACAATGAACTGGCAGAATCATCACAGTTAAATATCAAACATGGTGTCAGACCATGTTCACAGGAGTGAGACACAATGAACAACCGAGTGGGTTTCATCTTCTCTCTCTATTTGTCTTCTCCTCCCTTTTTTCCTTTCCCCTTGACACATATGCATCACTTTCTGTTTTGTCTGTTTCCGCAAAGCCAATCTCTTTCCGACTCTCGCCGTATCTTATTTGCTATTTTGTAACCATTTGATTCTTTGTGCAGTTTGGAGGTCCAGGGTGTATAGATTGAATATTTACACAAGATTCAGTTATAGTACATCCTAAAAAATGAACAAAAACAGATATGACAAAACACAAAGTGCCACCTACATGCTACAGTAGAGAAGAGGAGGGTTTCTATGTATGTGATTTGGGAAATGGCTTCTTTTTACAGGGGCAATTAGGCTCTAAAGCTGAGCACTTTAACACTGGTTGTGCTGTCAGGTAACCTCTCTTCCCTCTCATCTCGGTCCCTATTCTTGGAAACATAGATTACTGTCCTCTCAACATGCCCACACTTTGCTCAAAGAACTCTGAAAATAACATTTCCCATCTTTTCAGCTCTTTTCTCCCCTCTGAGGGAACATAATGTGTCTTTAATCGTCCCACAGTAGAGAACACAGCAGCAGTTCCATGGCACTAAGTGACATATTGTAAAGTGCTTGAACACATACTGACTGCTCGAATTACGAAGACATACATATGCTTGCGCACAAAATCCACTCATAGTATGCTGCCCTTAGACAACAGGCAAGCATTTGCTCACATGTACAAAAATACTTTTTACTAAATTCACAACAGAAGGTTTAAAAGGATGCCGCAATCCCTAACTCAGGTGAGTTAACGTTCTCCGCTTATCTCAGCCTTTTGTCTTGTCACTATTTCCCCCTGCTAGATTTATTTTCATTAGTCTCTTTCACAGACAAGCACATTCAAACATCATCCATCTCAATGCTTACCTTTGTCTCACTCTTTCTTCTGCGCCCTCACTCGCTCACGAAAGTCTGCCCAGGTCAACCACGCAAAGGAATCCAAGCTGAGCCAGCAGAGAGAAAGGAGGAAAGTGTGATGAGTAGATGCAGATAGGAGATACAAATGGAGGGGGATCTAGCAGTGTGCAAATTGGATGATGAGAAGGAAGGAACGAGGGAAGGAAGGAGGGAGGGAGGAGGGAAAAGGGGGGCAGCTTTCAGCTGCACTGGTATGAATATGACGCAGAGGCAGCAGACAGAGCCACTTCTCCTCTCCTTTCTCCACTCCAGCCCCATCCCTCCATACCCGCTGAGAGAGAAGAGGGGGGGAGAGGGCACTGTATCCATGGCAACGGCAGAGCAGAGTTAGGTAGCAGTTAGTGAGTGTTGGGGCACGGTGAGTCTCTCTCACAGAGACAAGCTCGTAAGTCTCTCCTCTCCCACAAATGTACAGTACACAGCCTTGAATACACTGTGCTGGTTATGGCAGAAAGTCTGGTTGAGTCCATTCTGTGCCAGACACAACTGCGCAAGGATTTCACAAACTGGAAGTTTATATTGAAATACAGATGTTAAAAAAAGCCCTAATAAGATGCAGACTCATCAAGTGAATCATAAACAACATACATACTGATTCTAAACATGGAAAGTACTTTTGGTCATCTCAACGAACGCAGTAATAGACAGGACTACTTTTTAAACATAATGACTGCTTGCCCTTTGGGCTTTCCAAGTGGCATACACTGTTTTTCAACAGGTGCCGCATAACTCAGAAAACTCCAACAAAAGTGTTTATCTGAAACTTAGGTGGAACATCTTGTTTTACAGAGAAATTTGCTAGAACTGCATTGCAATCCTTCATTTATTTTTGTGCTTATTTTTTAAAGTCTTTAATTTTTGGGGACTCTTCAATAGTAAATTATAACGTTGAAGTTCTTTTCAATTGTTTACCTTGAACCAGATAGCAGTAACTCCTTTTGTGCTTTTGCCCTTACAGTTCAAGAACTCTTCATATTCATTGTAAAATCGAGTCATAGTCATTGTTACGTTTTTCAATATGTTCCCCTTGCATCCAAGAGGCTTTCTTCAATTCTTACAGACTGCAGGCAGAATCCAGGCAAAGGGATGCGGGGTGGACACTGATCTGGGTTGCATTAGGTTATTTCTTCCAATTTTCAGTCATTTGGAAACAAGTGAAACAGGGAGGGTCACCTGAGTTTGGGTTTGAATGTTTTTTTGGGGGATCTGGTGCGAGTCATTGAACTCTCCAGATGAGCTGCATGCAACAAGTAGGTCAGCAGGCGGATACATGCTAAAAATCATTAATTCATAACCCCAGTTCAGGTGATCCATCCCATTTTTTCTTTCCACTGCTACAATCATTACCATAACAAATGCCAATCAACCCAGATCAGTGTACATACCTTCCATCAGCAATGATTTGAACTGAAGAAGCCTCTGGGATGAGAGGTGAAACATCTTCAGAGAGAGAAAACCAAGTCTAGTTGCCACTAGAAAAAGATATTGACAAGATTTAACCGTGACCTGGATGACTGACAACCTCCAAAGTCATACCTACTACCAGACACTCCACTCCCGATAGTCTGTTAGAACGAAGGAAGCCTCTTAGATAAGTGGAATGTCTTTAAATTACACCCACAGGAAACTTTTTTCCCCCTTTAAAAACAATTTGTTAGACCACAAAGGTTAATTAATGTATTGATACCCTGCTCATTACATGTTTTTATTTTTCTTAGAAGGCCTTTAAAGTATTACGCGTAATATTTTGTGTTAACTATGTTGCATCTTCATTTACCCCACATAAATGTGGCTGAGTAACTCCGGAACTGAATAAGACTACAAAACGTGATACCATAACCTTCGACCTCTCGCGTCACTTTGCGTCATTTTGCCGGGAATGTTAGACCACGTGTCTCTTTGCCGGCTCGCGATTCACGACTTTTCATTCGGAAACCAGTTGGGCTGGGGTGTAAGTTTGCAAGATGGCGGCGCGGTGGGGAGCAGGCGAGGAGATATTAACAGCGTGCAATATGGATTTTTTCCCTTTGAATACACTAGACCAGGTAAAGTAACTGATAGCAACGTTATTATCATAATTGTAATGTTCCCAGTTTCCTGTCACGTATTACCGTCAGAGCTTGATGCGTGCATGAGTTTCGATCCATAAGTAAACCTGTATTGAAAAGTGACACGTGGATCCAACCGTCGCATATCTTGGACTTGTTTAAGCATAGTATTTGTTTCGGAATTGATTGCTGTTTTGCATCCCGCTGGTTGCATGTGTAATAGATAGTGGCTGGTTGGTTTTCAATGATTCGGAGCTTTAGATGGAGATCGGTGCTAGTTAGCTGTTGAATCAATGTGGTTTAGCCGGCCGGCTCATCAGCCTCTCACGTTATATCGGTTAACTAACACGATTTTCATTTTAGAGAAATGACAGCTGTACAGTTTCATTTGTTATTGACCTGGCGTGTTCATAGTTTGTAAAATTAAAAGCATAGGTTTACCTTTACGCTGTTGTGGTTGTACGTTCAAGAAGCACCGAATTACCAATTCATCTGAGTCACTCACACGTGGTAACAACACCACGACACGCCTGGTGGCTAGCATTGTAGCTATTTTGTTGGGGTTATAATTATCAAAGCCCCCACTTTCCGTTGGCAATTCCCTTTTTCTGCAAGGGTACAATTTGTAGGGCCCATTCCAGCTCAATGTATTTGTATATTACTATTTCACCGGCGATGCCCCTCAATAGATTGATTGCTGTTAGTAAAATTAGACATGGCACCGTGTTTATCCATTGGAATATTGAATTTTCATTCAAACACACATATCCACATGTGGCTTGGTCGTGATGAATCACATGTTAGTCCAGCGGCCCATGCGCAGTAGACGCAATGGGACCTAAGCATTCTTTAATTTACGCGATTAAACGACGACCCGGGCTACGTATGATAGCATTTTCATATGAATAAAAAATATCATTTTTATTTGTAGTTTCTATAAATCGCCTTTCATTAAGGCAAGGTGTCGTATTTGTTGTAGAGTAACACGTGGACGCAGTGGCCACCCTTTGGACGGGGTGAAGCAAGGATCAAACATGTCCGTGCGGAGAGTGAATGCGAAAATCGTGTTGCTGTAAAAAAAAAAAGGGGGGGGGTAGGTCTTGTTTTCCAAAGTGGCCTTGCAACATTGTAAGAAAATTTTTGGTATATCTCGTTCTTTTGATGACAAAATCCTATGCCCCTGGGGTTTCCTTTTCTGAATTTGTTTTCCAGGTCCAGTTGGGTCTCTGACCTAATTTCGTTCCTCCTTTTACCTTCGTGAATTCATTTCTACCAAACAGTTGTTAGTTAAGTTAAAATTAACCATGTACGTATATGTAGTTTAGGTATGTCACTGATGTAAATCCCGATAAAGCCAAGTGTGAAGCTAGGATTGTGTTGTAAGATCTGCACTGCACATGAATGGCATTAGAAATAGTCTCTACTGTTACAACTGTACTGTTATTGGATAAGTAAAATGTACTGCCTACGGGTTATTCTTAAATAAAATTTAAATTTCAAACCATAAACTTTCTTCTACAGGCTGCTGAACTGCACTCAGAGGATTCCATGGAGGCCCTTCAGAACTGCTTAGACCCCTCCATTCTTTCTATCTTTGAGGACTCGGCTTCAATTGAGGCAAGCTCAATATTATTATGAACATAAGCACTGTAGTTTTCAACCAAAGATGTCGAGTTGCGTTTTTAAATGCCTCTCCCTAACTACTGTATTTTTTTAGACTAAAGGAATAGATGAAGAGAGTGAAGCAACTCTGCTTACCGCTCTAACTGAGATCCTTGACAATGTGGATGAGGAGAACCTCTCCCCATTTGACACACTGCCTGAGTCAGATCTACTGTCAGGTCAAAGGGGCACAGACCACTCTCCAGTAAGTATCCAGCTGCCAGGCATAACTCAGTGTTAGTGCGGTTAGCATCACCTGCCTTCCCCTTAAGCTAAATGCTTAGAAAGCAAATCTGTTGAGGGGTGACAATGCGCTGACCTCTTAACAAATTATTCTAATTTTCTAATTATTATACTGGCAATATCTCCCAAAAAACAATGTCCTCATGACGCTTTTCATTTTTTTAGCTCAGACGATTGCTCAGTCTGCCTCGGTCCTCTCCAGAGAAAGACGCACTATGCATGTCTAGACCCTTCTCGGTAGGAAAGGTAAGCTGTTTTTTTGGTCACACATTGTATACACATTGACACAGTATGCGTAACTTGAATATCGCCTTTTCCCTCTTAATGTACTCAGACACTCCCAAAGAAGCACCCTGACGCTCTGCAGAGGAGCGATGGAGAGGAAGAGGAAGATTGCTCCCTCACACAGAGCCCAGTCGAGCATGACTTATTGCTTGATAACAATTTGTTAGACTGGGAAGGTTTGACCCTCCCACTTCCTGTCACCTTTGAGCAAGAGACTGATGAAGGTGGTTCCATAAGTTTGGGTGACTTAGTGAGGCATATGCACCCGTATTGCATGGCTATTTGTGTGGAAAATGATGACGGGCAACAAATGTTACCGGAGGGAGGCATCTTACTCGAGGTTGTTGACCAGGGTGAAAATGGCGAGCCCATCCTGGCCATCCCAGACATGGATTTCACTGCCTCTCTGCCAATTAAGGAGCAAACATCTGAAAATGATCAAACTGTTTCAGATAAGACCAATGTTGCCTCTGATAGTACTGAGCATATAGTTGTTGATGATGATGAAGATGAAACACTCAGCAAACCTCCCGTGAAAGTACAAACACCTGACCTATGTTCAGATGTGATAGGTGAGAGCATCACTGAAGGACACAAGGAAAAAATCAAAGCTACAAGCCCTCCCCATCGAAAAAAGAAAAAAAAATGCAAGAAGCTGTGCTCATCTGACAGTGCCCCTGTGCAAAGGAGAGTTCTCAGGAGTGCCTCAAGAAAAAGCACAACAGAAGTCCCCACAAAGCAAGAAAAAAACCTAATTGAAGGGAAGAAAAGTAAAGTCACAATGGTTACTCTTTCTCAAAAAAATGAGATCCATGCATGGCAAACTGAAATGGAACCAGAAATAACCAGTACAGCCCTACCAGCTGACGGTGGGAAGCTCTCTCCATCTATGTCATCTAAAGATCACACTTTCCTATTAAGTGTTAACTATCAGAACACTCAACCTATATGTACCTTCGAAGAAGCAGGTTCCCTGCTGCCCAAAGAGATGCCTAAACAGATGGTCCAGGCCCCCGGAGACTTCACCGACCAGACAAGTCCAGTGGCTTCTTGGAGCTCAGTAGCTCCTACAAAATGTGTAGCAACTCATATGACACCGGCCTTTAGTGAATCTCTTCCTCCAGTCGCCCCTGTCATACCAGAGCCAAAGCCAAAATCTCTTAGTCTAGAGGAGTACAGGCGACTCCGACGTCAGAAAAAGCCTGATCCTCCAGAAAAACAACACAATAACCGAACCAAGTGGCCCAGTCTGCCAGAGCTCCCCACGGAACTCCCTCCAATTCCCTGTCTACCTGATCCCAGCCCCAGGGATCCTCGGCGTTCCCAGCCCCCATCAGTACTGAAGGAAGCGGATGACATCAAACCTGCCTGGCAGCCGAGGGGACCATGTGCACCACCCACCCCAGAGGCACTGTTGGTGCCACCATCCTACATGGCTGCCAGCTCCAGCAAGGTTTCTTCTGCTCCTGCTGTTTCTCAACAAGCACCACAGTCAAAGTCAGATATTACTTCCAAACCAAATCGGTCACAAAACCTTTTAGAAACTGTGCCTAGTACTGTTAACACTGTTCCCACATATGAGGCGACCAATGCGCATCCTGCAGTTCACTTTGTGCCGCAGAGTTCTGAATGTCAATCTATAATACAACCTATAGAGCCCATGGCATCAGACAAAATGTGTTCTACAGTTTTAACAGACAGAAGTGAAAGGTTCTCACATCCACCTGTGTCAATTGCACCTGTGGAGCTGAGTACTAAGTCTTCTGAAACCACTACAGAGACAATCAAATCCACAGTAGCTACTGTGCCGATTTCCAGTTGCCCCCAGAAGATGGTCATTTCCCAGCAAGTGCCTGACATCATAGACAGCACCTCCTCTCAATGTACATTTGCTGAATCTGCAGCCCATTTGTCCTCCTCTGCTCCTCCCTTCGTACCAAAGTCTGAAAAACAAGAATCTGTTTTAGTGAAGGAAAAAAACATTGCAGCAACCAAGTGCTGCCATGCAAAGAGTCCCACACAGGAGTTGATTGAATCCTTCACCAGTGAGATAGGTGAGCCTTTTGTTGCTTTCCATTGTCTATGAATCAAAAGCCCTGAGTACATACAACCTCCATTTGTCATTTTAATGATCATTTTATCGTAATTATTGTACATAGGTATCGAAGCTGCTGATTTGACCAGTCTGCTGGAGCAGTTTGAGGAAAACCAAGGTAAGCAAAGTACAGTGTGACGGCAGTGAGCAAATTGTCTCGTACGTTTTCTTGTTTTGTTTATTTGGTTTCAAATCTTTCAATTGTTAAAGTTGCACATACCACTCGCCAAAACGTAATCATTTCTTTACACGCATTTGGCTTTCTTGGTGGCCGGAAGTAGTTTCTCATAAGATTAGCAGCTTAATGTGGTCAAGACAATCAGTTTTCTTAGTTTCGCTAAGGCAGGAAATAGAATATAGTATTTCAACACTATCTTTACTTAGTAGTTATGAGTCCCTGAATGTACTGACAACTATTGAGCGGATATAAATAGAATACTAGAGAATGAAATTTTTTGTCATTGCCACAAAAGACTCTTACAAAGGTCACTTAATTATTAAAAATGTAGACATGTCAGTTGCAAAACAATGACTTTGAGACTAGTAACATGCTTACTTGAAGCTTATCAGACCATGTTAAGGAAATGTGCACAAGTATTATGGTAGACTTTCAAAGTGGCATGTTTCCTACTGAAACATTGTGTTTTCAGGGATAGGGTCTATGGGTGGAAAGAGAAGCTGCTTTGTGCTCTTGTCTGCTCAGCCACTGGAATTCTGCTCTGTCCGCAAATCCATTTAACTCTCAGCCGCCTTTGTTTTGGGCGGATATTCAAACTCCAACAAGTGACTGGACTCTGCTTCTACAGTTACCTTTTTTTTGGCTCCACTACTGTAAATATGCTTCCACTTAAGATTTACCGGAGAGCTCTCAGATAAACCATCTGCAAAATAGACCAAGACTTAGTTTAATAAAGCCATAGTTAAATTTGCTTGTGTTCAACACAAGCTCTTTAACAGTTAGACTTATCACCCTTTCTTTTAATTGGTGCGTGAGAAAGATCATAAGTAAGTAAGAAGGTTTCTGGTTAGTCTCCATCTGGGACCCCCTGTGTGGCATTGGCATGTTGTCTGTGTTGTCTCCAGTTTCCCTATCACAGTCCAAAAACATGCAGTAGTTTATTGAAGATCAAATTGTCCATAAGTGTGAATGACCAAGTGAACCGTTGTGTTGCCGTGTGATTGATGAAAGACTGGTCTGGGATTTAGCCTGCCTCTCAACCAAGAACAGCTGGAAATGGCTCTGGCCCTACTGGTACCCTCAGTGCAGGACAAATAGTATAGACATTTAGTGAAAGAATTGAAAAAAAAAAAATTGAAAAAAAAAAATAAAACTTAGTGTATCTCAATGTAATGCTGTCCAGTTTGCCCCCTAGGAAGTTACAATCTGTAAAATAAAAATGTAGTAAAATTATTCATATTTAATATTCACATTCAAAAATACAGGGTTATTTTGTAAAGGCTGAAGTCCAAGCAGGGCTGTGGTATTTGAATTGCATTAGCTTCGACAAGTGTACCCTGCAAAGCAGTGAGTTCATGGATCTTTATATTTATTGACATTCATTTTCCTCCATGTATCCAACGTTCCTTATTATTTATTTTGTAAAGACTGAAGTCTTAGCAGGGCTGTGCTATTGGAATTGCACAGCCCTGCAATTGCACCCTGTAAAGCAGTGAGTTCATGGAACATTATATTTATTGACATTCATCTTCCATCTTCCTCAAAGTTCCTTATTTGTTCTGTATCTTCTTTCATTCCTTTCGCTTTTGTACTCATTGAGTCCCTGTTCTTCTCTTCAGCAAAAGAGGAGCAAGGTGTGCTGGAAGTTTCTGTTAGAGCAGCAGCTGTAGGAAACTCTCGGTGAGTTACCCTACAGCCCTCAAGCTGCTCTGTGAGTGAATGGGACATAGTTAATTCTGAAAATAACTGTACAAATTAAAAGCTGTATATGTGTGGAACTGACTCATTTTTTGCCAAAACCTACCACAACTCCTGTTGTCCAGTCTCAATGTTCAAGTTCTAAAGTAGTTCAACATTAATTTTATTGCTCCTGTACAATTCTTGAAAGACTGACTTAGGTTGGTTTAGCACAGTTTAACTGTCTAACAGACTCTTCACTCTTTTGCAGGGTGGAATTGCCCCTTGAAAAAACTGTTGTCGAGCGTGTAAGAGCCAAAGATGCCTTAGGAACTGCAGGTGATTAACTTCATGTAATGGCTTCAGAATTAATTCATGTAATTACTTTAAAATTAGGCCTGGGTAAAACACTTTGTGAAATTAGTACAACATAATTGGAGATTTGGTACATTGCAACATCAAAGGCCTTAGTCTCTGGTCTAAACATTGTTCTTCCCTTTTCATCACATCAGCTCTGACTCCTCCAGCCACTCCTCCACATCAGATGTGGAAACCTCTGGTATCTGTGACCCTGAAAGGAAAGAACAGGACAACTGAATCTATGCCAAGTGCCTCTAAAGTTATTCAAATAGAAGCTCGCCCATTATCCTCTGTCAAGTCTCGCTGCAAGCCCACTGCTCCCACTACTATAACCCCTGAAGTGGCATGCATGGACCATGACTATTGTCTTCCCACCAAAGTTGCTTCTCCTAAAGAGTCCGTTAAGCGCTGGAATGTCAAACAGCAATCTTTCATCACAATTAAACCCATCAGGCATCCAACTACAGCCACTTTACAGACACCACCCCCTGCCTCAGAATCCTCTGAAGTGTCCAGTAATAACTTAATGGTCACAACTGCAACACAAGGAATTCTTCTGCCAAAGCCCTTCGATCACAGGGCCAATGAAATTGAAAAGACCTCCATTCTTGACTCCCCTGATGCTTCTCCTGCTCAGCAGGATGATAATGATGCTCTAGTTGAAGAAGTCAGACCAAGGAAAGGGCCATTTGGAAGATCTTACCATTGGCATGCAACTTCTCACACACCTAGCTCCAGAACCAGCCCAAAAGATAGAACAGGAGGCCGATATAGAAAAAGATCCCATCTTTCTCCCAGTCCCAGGATGAGCTGCTCAGATTCAGACTCTCATTCTTCTAGATCTCGATCTAGATCCTGCTCTCCAGCTGAGAAAAGGTTAGACTCTTTCAAAATATGTGCAACAGGTACAGGATTGTCTTGAATTTCTAGTGGCTAATTTCATGTCACTATTTTCCTCTCTAGGTATCGGTCCCATCGCTCACAGAGTAGTTCCATCTCCTCATCCCGTTCCTCTTCTCAGTCCTCCAGCTCCGCATCTCCATCCCCTCCAAGGAGAAGAAATCACTCATATTCATCTTCTCGTTCGGGTTCTTGGAGTCGCTCCAGATCTCGCTCTCCTCAACGACATACGCAGTGTATGAAGAGTAGAAGCAGAAGATTGTATAGGTAGATTTCTGTGTTTGTTTTTTTTTTCCCCATACGCATTGTAAAATATATTAAACTGACACAGTGCTTTATCTTGATTTCCACAGTCCCTCATATAAGAGAGGCAATGGTCATTGTGCAAAGACAAATACTGAAGACACGAAGAGACGCAAAGAGAAAGCCATTGTGGGTATTTGTGTGTGTGCGTACGTGCATGCGTGTGTGTGAGTGAGAAAACATTACTGTAAATGCACAGTTAATCATTTTATTTGGGTTTTTATTTCCTAAGGAGGAACGACGGGTGGTTTACGTTGGTCGTATACGTGGTACAATGACCCAAAGGGAACTCAAGGAACGTTTCTCATACTTTGGCGAGATTGAAGAGTGCACCCTGCATTTTAGAGACCATGGGTAACTATGTGTACTCATCTGCTTAACCATATCACTAACTCATAAAAACAGTACCGCACTGTCTTTGAACCCACCTGGTCTTCACTTTGACCTCTTGGGCCAAGCTACAGTGCAAAAGTGACATTAGGCTTGTTCATAACTGGGGCTTCCTCCTCACTCCTTTAGGTTGCTCTTTTAAAAGCAAGCCACAACTTAATAAAACATTTTAATCATTTGGATCCAGAACTTGGCCTTAGAGAGCATGAATACAGGCTAATGTTTAGAAATTCTGTTACAGGGACAACTATGGGTTTGTGACTTATTACAACACAAAGGATGCTTTCACTGCCATTGAAAACGGAGGCAAGCTACGTAAGCCAGATGAGCTACCATTTGATCTTTGTTTTGGTGGAAGGAGACAGTTCTGCCAAACCAGCTACTCTGATCTAGGTAGGCACGGATTTACTTTGACATTACAGATAGCCTGCTAGCTCTTGCCCACAGTGCTATTCTGTCGGGTTAGTAAATATTCGAAGTTGCTCACCCTGGACTCAATGGTTCTCCTCTACACTCTACTATATATTTAAACTCAAAAGTGAATGACACATACTATGCATGTCAGTCACAGCAAGGAATGTTCTATTCCAGTGGTCCCCCCAACTTTTTTGCACCATGGACCAATTTAATGTCTGACTATATTTTCACGGACCGGCGTTTAAAGTGTGGTGGATAAATACAACTAAATAAAATGATACAACCAGCATAAAACACGGTATTTTCTAAATATAACTAACGCGAATCCATTGTGTATGCAACTTTATTAGCAGCGTCCTAGTGACATCTCGCCAACATAACATGAGTAGCGGCCTCCAAGCCCTACACTCTCTGGTCGTAATGGTAAAGGTTAAACATGCCTTCAACATAAGATACACCACAAGAACAAATATAAAGTGCATAAAAAAAAAAGACTCACCATAACATTAGATCAGTGGGAGCCCTGACCTTGTTTCTCTGCAGCGAGATGGTCCTATCCAGGGGTATTGGGAGACAATGACACCTGAAGTGTGTTGCTTATGTCCAGTCTGCTCCATAATTTTGATTTGGTTGCTCACTATAGAGCCGGTTGCCACATATTATACAGAGCAGGCTCGGTGCATGGGAAAAACCTGTTGCAATACATCCATATTTCAATAAGGACTCCTGGTATTGTCTGTTAAATGCAGCTTTGTTTTTCTTTGAAGTCATAGGCTCTTCTTCTGTCTCCTCATTGGCCCTTTTACCCACAAAGAAACAAACTTTCCAAAAATGTTTGTATTTTGTTCATTATGCCAGCTTGGGGGTTTCAATTTAGCGGTGATGTACTATGTGTTACTGGGCAGCGCAACCCCTTAAGGAAGGTAGTGGATATAGGTAAGACATGTGACCGAGGCAAGCATCTTGACCTGCGTCAACAGTGAGTCAGAGACATGTGGCGGGGAGAATTCGGTTATTTTCCAAAATAAGATATCGTTCAGAATCAGATAATTAATCAAACGGAAATAATTTAAGTGATGTATTTTTTCTGTGCCGCCCAGTACCAGTCCGCGGCCTGGGGGGGTTGGAGACCACTGTTCTATTCAGTTGAACACATGCAAAAATAAAGTGCATTGAGGAAAAAAATGCAGCATTAAGTAATGTATTTTCATGTTTATCAATTTTTTTCTCCCATTTCAGATTCTAATAGGGAGTATGATCCACTGGCTGCAAAAGGAAAGTATAATGCACTAGACTTCGACACTTTACTGAAGCAGGCCCAGCAGAATCTGAAGAGGTAACAGGAGGCCTGCTGTGGGAAGCTGCTGACACTTACCTCAGAGCTGACAGCTCATTGGCCTGCAACCCTTGTCTTGACATTTTGTTGTTGCAATAATTTTTATTTTTTCCTGCAAGCTAATACCTTCTATTGAAGTGAAGATTTGTAAAGAAATTGGTAAAAGACTTTAAAAAAATGGAATGACAATTACTTTTTTAAAAGTTTTATTTAAATGTGAATTCAAATTTGAATTGTATGGCAAGAGAATCACTTTTTAAAGGGGGAGGGTAAGTTGAGAAAGGATGTGATACATGAAAATGTACCACAAACCTAAATAAAATGACAACCTGAAATGTCTTGCTTTTTCTTAACCGTGTCAGTTTTCTCCTGAGTAATCTTGTACAGTGTATGAAAATTATTAATCAAAATTGTATCTATTAATGTTAACACCTTGACATGTATATTGGACAAGACTTATGGCTGTATTAAAGGTAGATGCTATGTTTTGGGGGGAATAGAATAGTGCATTCTGAAATTCCTGTTATGAGGCAAAGGCATTAGCTCAACAAAATAAGACCTTTTAAATGAAGGTCTAGGTTCCTATCAGTTTGCATCAATTACGTACATGTTTAGTGGTCGTTAATACTCACAGTAACAAAAAAAAAATATCTAAACCGTTAGGTCTTTTGCTTTCGGCTACTCCCTTCAGGGGACGCCACAGCAAATCAATCTAAGCCCACTCTCCCCATCTCCTCACACCAACTAACGTCATGTCCTCATTTACTTCATCCATAAATCTTCTCTTTGGTCTTCCTCAAGGTCACCAACTTGGCAGTGCCAACCTCAGTAGCCTTTCAATATATTCACTGTCCCTATTCTGTACTTGACCAAACCATCAAAGTCTGGCTGCTCTTACCTTATCTCTGAAGCACCCAATAAGTAATGTCCCTCCGATGGACTCATTCCTTATCCTATCCATCCTTGTCACTCCCAAAGAGAACCTCATCATCTCTGCTACCTCCAGCTCTGATTCCTGTCTTATCTTCAGTGCCACTGTCTCCAAACCATACAGCATCACTGGTACACCTTTGTCTTGTGCACCTTTCCTCTAATTCTGGCTGATACTCTCATCATACATTACCATGAACACTTTAAAAATCTGGTCCAACCTGCTTTAAATTGTTTCTTAACCACTTTTTCACAGTCTCCGTTAGTCTGGATTCTTGGCCCTAAGTACTTAAATTCCTCCACAATCTTCATCTCCACTAAAACATGTGCGTTCGGTATTTTGTTTATATATATTTTCGAGAGCGTTCAGGCCAAAATTAAAATTCCTTTACAGTTTAATCATTAATTCATCTTTTCCACATCTCCAATTAAGTATCATTACTTGATAAAACAAAAGCCGGATGGGGAACCGGGCAGACTGGATTACTGCTACAGAGTTGTGCAGGGCTGAGCAGGCGGCTTTGTTGCAGGCAGAGGGCACGGGCTCTCAGAGGAGAAGCACCTCCCCCGTTTGAAAGCCGTGCTGGAGCGCGGACGCATTCCTAATAAGGAATGGACACCCAAGATACTTAAACTGTTCGAGATGGCGAACATGTACTAAGTGTGTCAACCAGCGTTACTTCGTTTTCTGTTTACAAAGTAAATGTGCAAACAATAGAATCCGAGGTTACCTGTTATGTTAACTCTAGATTTATTTGGTACATATAAATTGGGCTTTGTTTACTGTCTCGGAATTATTTGACATTATAAACAAGCATTTTGAGGCAATTAATGCGCTCTAGTTAAATACGACGGGCTTTATTTGTGCACATTCATCACGAACAGGTCTCATTAGACACACTGATAAAAAAAAGGAATTTTACATTCTGAAATTATTAACGATTTTTGGGTTATTGATGTTAAATGATAAAGGAATAGTAGACCGCTTTGCTCCTGTAACATCTTTGGAGTTTTTTTGTCACGCAGATCTGGTTCTGACTGGTTTGAGCTGGTCCTCTGAGCATGCGCTCTGGGTGTAAACAGGAAGAACGGAATTGAACTAGGGCAAATCGAATAGAAAGAGAGGAAAATGGTCAGCCAAAACCTAGCAAACAAATTGTTATTCTTAATATAAGAACATACCAATAGGTGTATTTTACCTTCAACCTACGATTTCGCATTCTATTGGAGCAGATGCAACAATCGAACTCGCAGATACGTTAATACCGTAAGCTATCGTTAGCTAAGGTTTGTCAGTCAGTGACGCGATATAATTCCTCGGGTTTTTCCCATCGAATTGATCTGACAAATTTATACACATTCATTCGGTGGTCCTGCTGGAATCTCTTACAACTAGCGACCCGACGCAGGAGAAAATACTCAAAATGGTTCAGAAGAGTAAAACACTGGAGACGCCTCAAGTGGACGCCGAGCCGAGCCCCAGCCCAGTCTCGGGAGAGGCTTGTGCTGAGGCCCCCGGCCCGGTAGAAGAGTCCAACATTGGAGTGGAAACGACGGACCTCAGAAAATTCATCAGTGGAGTCGTAGAGGGTAACTTTTGTATTTCAACGAGCACATATGTATACGCGCGTTTTAAATGGCGTAAATAGTTAGCGCGGAAGTGGAAGTAGGTCATCCAAAAGCGTTTACATTCCTCACAGCTTCATGGAAGAAATGGATTCTTAAAAGAATCCTCGTAGTTTTTACGTTAGAATCACACATTGACTCTTCCCACATTTATTGCACAAAGATACTATGATGTCATAGATTGGATGCTTCGACTGACGTTACATTGACTCAAATATCTTAAAACGCGAGCGTTTTTTTGTCCCGGCGGGTGTGCCATAAGTCGCAGACAAGACGATTTAAGTTCACAAATACTAACATTTGCAGAAATATACATGCATATCTATTTTATTGTTTGTTGCATCTTAAATTAAAGCTTATGCCTCCGGGCCCATAGTCAGTTGTAACCAGTTCGCCGTAGTCATCAGTACTGCAGATTGCATTGGAGCTGACTACATTGTTTGTCTCCTGCAGGCTTTTATGGCCGACCCTGGACAATGGAGCAAAGAAAAGAGTTGTTCAGGAGGTATGAACTGTATAAATTATTTCCAAACCAGAACAGAATAGTTAACATTATGTGTAAAAAAAACAAACAAAAAAAAGGTAAGATTGGTTTTGTTTTTTTAATTCAGTTATGTCAATATATTTCACAGGCAGCAGAAATGGGGACTGAATACATATCTTTATGCGCCTAAAGATGACTACAAACACAGAATGTTCTGGAGGGAGTTGTACTCGGTTGAAGAAGCAGGTGACTATACAAAGCTGATCCTTGGACTCACTTTATTGGTGCAAAGAAAATAAATAATACATGATGATTTAACTGAAAGTTAATCTAAGTCAATCTACTTTTAATTATTATTTGAATGCACAATATCTGAATCACCCAATAGTTCCTTGCTAAAGGGATTTTTCTTTAATTGTGTCTCAGAGCAACTGATGACCCTTATTGGTGCAGCTAAAGAGTACGGGGTAGAGTTCATTTATGCTATTTCCCCGGGGCTGGACATCACCTTTTCCAATCAGAAAGAGGTATCAGCATTGAAGAGGAAACTTGACCAGGTACACCAACATTATTTTTGCAGTCTTCTGACTAGCATTTAAAAGCGCTTGATACTTGTCTTCCACCACTTCATGCACCACAAGTTTTTTTGTATTTTTATTTTACATGCTGTAATTCAGGACCTTTTTCTGTCCCCAACAGGTGTCCCACTTTGGTTGCAAGTCCTTTGCCTTACTTTTTGACGATATTGACCACAACATGTGCCCTGCTGACAAAGAGGTGTTCAGCTCATTTGCGCACGCTCAGGTTTCCATCACCAATGAAATATACCAGTACTTAGGAGAGCCAGTGACTTTCCTATTCTGTCCAACAGGTATACCCAGATTCTCTTTGTAAATTCACGAAAACTATTATGTCTTCTCATCTATTCACTTATCACATATTTTTTTCCCCTTCAAATTTAGAGTATTGTGGAACCTTCTGTTACCCAAGTGTTTCTCAGTCACCCTACTTGCACACAGTAGGAGAAAAGCTACTACCTGGCATTGACATTCTATGGACCGGTGAGTGTTAAATTGACCAATTCTAATTGTCCTTTACACACAAAACTGCCCAGGATAACTTGAATCTGTTTTTCTGTTTGCAGGTCCGAAGGTGGTGTCCAAAGATATCACAGTTGAGTCTATTGAGGAGGTGTCTAAGATCTTAAGACGTGCCCCTGTGATCTGGGACAACATTCATGCAAATGATTATGACCAGAAGAGGCTTTTTTTGGGTCCTTACAAAGGACGCTCCACAGAACTTATCCCCAGATTGAAGGGAGTCCTCACCAACCCCAACTGTGAATTTGAGTCTAACTTTATCGCAATCCACACTCTAGCAACCTGGTACAAATCAAACATGAACGGGGTCCGCAAGGATGTGGTCATGAGTAAGTATGTTTTATATATTGCCCAGCCAACATTTAGAGAGTTTGTGATAATATGGGGTTTCTTCAAGTCATTAAAAAGCATTAAAAGTCATTAAATCGATTTTGCCAAAACTAAGGCCTTAAAAGCATAAAATTCCATGTCTGGTGGCATTAAAAATGTAAATACACTTGATAGGAAAAAAAATGTTATTTTCCTTTTTTTTTTTTGATTAGGCTGTATGAACATTTAATACATTTGATCAGAAGAGTGCGATGATCAGTGATGATTGACAAGCGGAACCCTTTAATTGGCTATTGCTTGTGGCATGTGGCATGTGTTCTTTTGGTTCACATAGTTAAAACCAGAGTTGGAGCAAAAAGGAAACAAAATTAGAAATAGGCACTAATTATCATACACAAAGTTGTAAAGTTTCAAATTTGTTTAAGTTTGTTTAAAGTGGCATGAAAGAGTATTAGATTGGCTGGTTTCTGCAGAAACCCTGTTATAGAATGATATATTTTCATCCCTTTAGTCTAAGCTTGTGTGACAGTTTATCAGTGTTGTCATTTTTTTAATGCAATTCCAATCCTGTCACCCTTTGCCAGCGGACGGTGAGGACAGCACAGTGTCCATCCAGATTAAATTGGAGAATGAAGGCAGTGATGAAGAGCTTGAAACAGACATGCTCTACAGCCCACAGCTCGCCCTAAAACTGGCTCTTACAGAATGGCTTGGGGACTTTGGTGTGCCACATCAGTACAACAGTAAGAACATTGATTATACTTATATAGTGTTTCCTTGATAAGAGTTTCCACTTTTAAATCTTGAGTGTTTGTACTAAGGACAGGTCAGATGTGATATTTATGTGTTGCACTCTTCTCTACCCAGGCCGACAGGTGCCTCAGAGTGGTGCCAAATGCACAGCCATAGACGTCTCATCCATGGCTGCTCCCTCCCTCTGCTCCTCCACCACAGTTACTACTGTGTTCCATCAACCCATAATGTCTCCTGCCATGCCTCCTCTCTGTCTTGATCCACACCCACACCCTATGACAAAGACAACCCAGGAAGAGGAAGAGGAGGTGAAATTTACTTCACTGAGCAAAAGACTAAATAATATGTAATGGATAACACATACTTAATTCAGTTTATATCTACAGGTCGAGGTGGAGAAGAAGGATTCAGATGAGGAGCCCATGGAAATGGTTGTCGAAAAGTCAGACGAACCAGAAGCTGAAGCTGAAGCTGAATCGGATGAGAAGCATGATGAGCCCGTTTTAGCAGACAAGATGGCAGAAGACCTGAAGCCAATGGACACAGACAAAGAGAGCTTGGCAGAGTCCAAGTCCCCTGAAGAATCTATTCAGGAGGACTCGGGGAGTGATATTGCTCCCATGCAAACCGATGATCAGCTGAAACAGGTAGCCTAAGCTTTTGCAACTTTCCATTTTCTTAGATAAAAGCACCCAAAGCAAAATCCAAATCTTCAATGCAATGGCTCACTTTTTTTTCTGTCAAATTATCGATTCTCATGTATTATTTTCATAGGATGTGTTCGTGCCTGGACCCAATGAGAAGCCCCTATTTACAGTGGAGCCTCTGTCAATTGAGGACTTGAGCTTGCTGGCAGAGCTCTTCTACTTGCCTTATGAACATGGACCGAAGGCCATGCAGATGTTAAAAGAGTTTAACTGGCTAAGAGCCAACAGCAGTGTCGTCAGTGTGAACTGCAAAAGAAAGGATACCGAGAAGGTGAGATTATGCATAGTATTCAAACAAATAAATTTGAAGGTCACTGCTAGTGACTGCTAGTGTATTATTCATTGTATTTGCCAGACATTGAGGAACGTGCTATAAAACAAAATGGAGGATGTGTACTACCTATAATGCCCATTGGGTGGTGTAACTATAATGGAAATTGAAGTGTGCTCACCACACTCTTTGAATTATTGGTATACATGGAAATTGCTGCATTTGTATTTAACCCTTGCAAAATTGGTAAATTCTTACAGTTTCTGATAAATTGTCCTCTTTATTCTTCTCCCTCTCTGCGTGCAGGTTGCTGAATGGCAGTCTCGGGCAGAGAAGTTTGAGGATATGTGTTGCTCAGTCATCCAGATGTTCACCCGTCTCTCCAATTCAGCCAACCGCACAATCCTATACGACCTCTATCCTTACATCTGGGACATCAAGAGCATCATTTCAATGGTCAAGTCGTTTGTTCAGTGGTTAGGTGTGTATGAGAAAGCTACACGTCTCTTACTTCTCTACCTAGCGCAGGGATAGGAAAACCATAATCTGACCAAGGCTGGTAATTCTGGGATTCATTACTGTCAGGCATATTATTAGAAGCAAAGCTTGTAATCTCAGCACTAAACTGATTTTCCATTCACTTAAATGCTAAAGTTTAGGTCAGTGTTATGACAGTAAGCAACATCTGCAAAACTTACAGTTGTATGATTGATCCAAAGCTGAGAGAAATATGACCTTTAGTTGTTTGGCCTCTACCTGTACTCAGGAAAGGAGGCTGAGTTGCATTCAAGTCTGTTTAATAGCCTAAATTTATGGCAGCTTTTTTTAGATGGGTGAAGCAAATATCAGGCCAACTCCATTACCTTCTCATAGTTATTTTTTCTAGTTCTGTTTCACACTTTAATTTTGTCCGATTTTTTTTTTTTTTGTTTGTTTGTTTGTTTGTTGTTGTTTTTTTTTGTTTGTTTGTTTATAATTTTTCTCCTTCTCATTTGACTGAATGCCGCTTGCACTGCTGGCATCTTAGCAAGCTGCTCCAACTTGATGATATCCAAATCAGGTCTCTGTGGCATATGTCTGATCAGGGTTCCTGCTGCTTGCTGTGTGTCCAGTAACATCACTACTGCATTCCCACACAGACCTACCTGCTTCCATCTCTCTTGTCTGTGGGGAAGGGCACTAGGGGGAAGCTTCAAGACCCCCCACCACTCCTCCATGCCCTAGCGCGCTTGCGAGCTTGGAGAGCTAGTTGACTGGCTGACTGTGGAAGGCCATTCTGGTGCATAAAACAAAATTTGATGTCTTGTTATTTTAATCTTTATACACAATATTCATGTATGACATGAAGTTAGTGTTCTTGGTCTGGCTGAGTAAATTCTGAAAGGAGGCTGTTGGTGAAATTTAATCAGCTGGATGATTTGCTTATTCTGTGTCAGGGTGGAAGCTATCACCTTGTATAAGTTTCCTTAATTCTCTCTCTCTCTCTCTCTCTTTCTCTCTTTCTCTTTCTCTCTTCCCCCTTCAGCCTCTTTTTCTCCTTTACTTCATACTGGATTTCATGTTTTCACTCCACATACCCTGATGCAGTTTGAGTGACATTTAGTCTATTGATAATATGATGATATTTTCTTGGTTTAGCCGGAAGCACCAGCATGGCCTGTAGGTTACTCCCTGTAACCCAGTTTCATTCGCAGGTTTCTGTCCAGTCCAGCTATATGTGAAAAGCTGAGGACTCTAGCCTACACTACACAGCAGGCAGCAAACCCACACTGGGACACCCACATCTAAACTGGACTGAAATGGCTTAATCAATTTTAAAATATACATAACTACTGCAATTACAATGAGGAACAATTTCAAAGATCTGTTTCATTATGCAGAGTTTCTTTTTTTTAATGACCGTTCAGTCAATGAGTGCATTTCTGTTGACATCGGCTGATGCTATAATCAGCTTTTTAGTTGAGGCCCATTCTTTTTCCCTCACGAGAAGCTGTGCAGCCGGCACTTGGTAAAAACGTCCCTGGTTATTGTTCTGAGAAAACTTACTAATAAATATTTTCTACTGTTTTCTCCCTTCATCATGTACAGATGGAAGAATCCACAGTACAAGTTTCTACTGCTATTGGATCGACAGTGGCCGATGTATGCACAGTGCAGGCGTCTCTTTTGTTCTCATTAGAATTGGAATCATGCCTTTTTTTTCTTAAATTAGACTGGTAAATTTTAAAACATTGGAGGAAAGGAAGCAGCTCTCCGGATGAAGTCACATTTTGCGCAGCGATTTTAGATCTTACTCCTAAGTGTTAACTTTCAAATTTTTCTTCGGCAGCTTCTCTAACTTGTTTTTTTGTTTCTGTCAGTAGGCTTGTAGAAATGGCTCAAACCAGCCTGATGCACCTACTCAAGGAAATTTGCACTTCCCTCTGAAACGTAACATAGCGTTTGAGCTTCATCCAACTTAAAGACTGTATAGTAATTAGCAGCATGTTTCCATATAATGGCTGAAATGTGCAAGAGCAAAAGTGGCCCAATTTCTGTGACTAAGTGAAAAT
Source organism: Fistularia tabacaria (assembly GCA_901007705.1). Taxonomy (NCBI): domain Eukaryota; kingdom Metazoa; phylum Chordata; class Actinopteri; order Syngnathiformes; family Fistulariidae; genus Fistularia; species Fistularia tabacaria. Next base: position 330,111 of record CAAKHD010005429.1, read on the forward strand.
AATGCAGTCTTAATAGATGAATATGGATGGAAACTGTTCACACGGGGCAATTACTTTTGGAAGTAATGAATATTTAAAGAAGTGAAGCAAGTTCAGAGTTCCTCCTCGTGGGTGCATCTTCATGCTGAGTTGTGTCAGTTCATCAGAGGAAATGGGTTAGGTATCAGGATGAGTTTGCCATGTAATGCGATGTTAGGTGTGTTGTAGACGTGCTGCATTTGTCTGGTCACATGACAGGGCTCCTTGTCAACCTGGTTTAGACTGATAGCAAAGCCAATGTGTGCAGATTTAAATCATGCTTTTTGCTTTGGATGTATTGCCATTCACATGCTTTCACCATTGTCTGTTCAATACTGGGTCTAATTTGCTCTTATGTGGCTTTGAAGTTTAAGCAAAGAGGCCCCGTTTATTTAAGGAGTATTTCATATCTCCCATTTTGTCTTCCTTGATTGATAGATCATGCCCCTTAGTCATGTGACAAGGCAGATAAGATGAGAATGTGACTTCACACGGGGTGTTGAGATCAGTGGGGTGACAGCAGCTGAAGCTTACACTTAAAGTCCATTGAGAGTAAGGGTGCCTGTAATGATGGTCAATTTCCCATTATTTTAAGTCCATCGACCCTTAAAAGAAAAATGACCTTAACTTAAACAACAAGGGAGCTAAACTGCACTTCATTTTGTCCCCATCCTTCTCTGTTTTCACAGAGCGCGCATTTCACTGTATGCTATTTTGACTTTGACTTTGAGAAACGGAGATGCAGAGCTCATAAAAGAGTTCTGTATGTTTTAAAATAACTCAATCGTTGGACCTGATTCCTCTTGTAATCACGTAAGCTTTAGTTGCACGAGCCCCATTACATTAAAAGGTATTCCACCGAAATCATAAATAATTATTCCGAAATAGGGCCTTTTTATGTTTTAATGATTAAAACAACATTTATTATTTAGTTATGCTACTAGACAATTATATGCTCCCCTTCCTCCCCACTCCCTTCATCTGTGTCACAGAGCCCGATCCTGTGGTAACACTGTCCGCTTGGCTCTGCTCCTAACAGGGTGTCGTAGTCAGTCCTCAGCACAATTCCTTAAAGGAGACCAAGAGCCCTGGGCCTTTAGGGGAGGTCTAGCAGGAGAGTTCCAGGTATCTAATGCACTGAATTTACAGCAATCAAATGGAAAAAGAGTGTTATGCACAAGGAAGACAATGGTAAACATGCGAAGGTATGAAGGGGTTTGGTCTGTCAAAGGTGAGCTGATTGCAATGTATGGGGCTCCAACGCATGGTTCCACCCCCCCAGCTTTGCTGAGGGGTGTGTGATAGCATTTTGGGTGGTGTCAGTGTAAGGGGCATGGGTAACCTGAAGCAAAAGGCAAAAGGTTACAGCTGCTGTTGACATGGCATTTTCTGATCATTGATTTGAATTTTTTTCAGCAACTGCCCAAGGAGATGCTGCTCTTCCCTAGCGCGTGCGGCGCAAGCGAGCATTGCTAGGCTTTATTTTCATGACATCTCATTTCTTTGCAGGGAAGCACAGCTCACAAATTACCACGCCCTTTGCAAGCGCAAGCAAACTGCAAAAGCATCGCAGCGCCAGCGAGAACGCAAGCATGTCTTCAATGGGAGAACTCCATGATTAAACCCACCTGTTTAGCTGAAAATCGTATCTCCATCCTTTTGAGTGTCACAAGGCTCAAAAATGACAACTGTCATGCAATTGACTGACTCATCGAGTTCATACTTCATTTACCCCTTTGTTTTTTTCCTGGAGTTCTCTCTCAGCGCAAGCATCATTATTTTTCTCAACAGGAGGGTTGCGCAGCGAAATATTGCGATGCCTCAATAAAGGGAAGGAGCATCTCCTTTAGCCAGTAAAACCTTAGTCAGACCAAAATACGACCCTTGTAGTTGAAACGCAAATATGACTCTGTGCTTGTCGTGCTATGCTCCTTAAGCAAAAGTGAGATATGTTTGCTCTTGTCCACTGTCAGATCACAAGGAAGAGGAGTCAATTTATTGATAAAGATGATTTTTGTTCAACCATATTTTTAAGCGGTTTGCTTAATTCTCCCTTTCCTTTTGGTTTAATAGTGACTTTACTGAAAACAGACAGGCAAAGAAGCAGCCTTTGGTCTCAGGGTTACTGAATCTCTTTCTTTTGATATCTGCAGAGATTGTTGCCAATAGATGGGGCAAACGATCTTTTCTACCAACCTCCACCATCAATGCCAACCTCCAAAATCTATTCAATACGGCCATATTTTCCCAAAGATGAGGTGAGATGATTCTATCCTTAATCATGTTCTTTACCTGGATTTCATGTATTTTACCCCAAAATGCAAAGTTGTTGGACATTTATGCTGTTCTAAAAATACCTGTAAGCTTGATCATGTTGAATAGTTATTGAAGGTCATTGTATTTTCCAACCACAACAATACCATTTGCCAACCATTTGCCCATTTACTGCATTAACCACTGCCATATGTTCTTAATTTTTAGGCTTCAGTATATAAAATCTGTAAAGAAATGTACTGTGAAGGAATAGAAGATATACCGTTCTCTGATCAGGACCCTGACCTCATAGGAGACAGGCAAGCTATAAAGATGTTATTTTCTTTAGAGGGCCCTCTTTATGGTGCATGAATTATTGATGTGGATCTTTGTTGTTCACAGGTTAGTGGGAGGTCTTCTATCCCTCAGTCCAGACTATGGATTTGTTTTGGAGGATGATGAAGGTATCTGCGGTTATGCTCTTGGCACTGTGGATGTCAAGCCCTTCATCAAGAAATGCAAGATGAGCTGGATTCCCTTCATGCAAGAGAAATATCACAAACCTGATGGCCAGAAGGACTTGACAGAAGCAGAGGTCAGATCTTATCACCTGGCCCTTACTTGTAAAATCCATTAATTCAATTGGATATAGTTGACTTAAACTAAACCCTCTGTTTTGTCACCGTTACAGAAGATGATGCTGAGTTTTCATGAAGAAGAGGAGGGTCTTCCGGATTCATTTCTGTCCAACTTTCCCTCTCTCATAAAGGTTGACATCCATGCTAAGGTCACTGATCCCAGTGTGGCCAAAAGTATGATGGGATGCCTGTTATCTTCACTTAAAGCCAATGGTAGGAGTCAGCTATTCACACTTACAGTAACATATTTGCAGTAAATACAAATGTATGCAACATGAAATGGGATCTCTTGACATTTTCCTTGTCTGCCTTAAGATTTACACTAATATCTCGATAATTTTCAGACAATCATTCAGGACAAATAGATCTTCAATTAAACAATGGTGTTTGAATGCTGACAAAAAATAATTGAGGTCTTTTTTTTTTTTTTTTTTTACTGAAGAAGTTAGAGACATAACAACGACGATACTTGTTATATATTAATTTAAAAATTCGTTATTGTATTTAGTTCTGCAAAATATAATTAAAAACTAAGGGTTTTCAGATTAATGTCATAATCAATTAGGTCTCTATTATTAGTCGGCATTTGTATTGTAGAACACACGTGTGGTCAGCAGTGTCTTCTTCACTGTCCAAGATAACAAACTGCCAAAATCTTTCAAAGCACAGATAACATTAATCTTTTCTGTGCCTGAAGTCTAAAAACTGCACTGGTCAAAGACAATTGATTTTTATCAGCATAACAAAACATTTTTTTCAGACTGATAATTGGCTATTTCTGACTAATTGTTATCTATTTTTATTTTTCACTTCCAGGGTCACTCGGTGCATTCTGTAAAGTTCGTCAGACTGATAAGAGAATGTTGGACTTCTATAGCAAACTGGGGTGTTTTGAGGTGGCCAAGATGGAGGGCTTTCCAAAAGACGTCATTATCATGGGAAGAAGCCTATGAAGGAAGGTTTTACTACAATAACAGAAGGAGGGGAAGCAGCACCCCACACAACGTTAAAAAACGTTGACTGACCTTCACGAGACACAACTTCCATCATGGTTTTATACTTCATTACCATTTGGGCTTGCCAGGGGAAACAGTTTTTATAGATTTGTGTACAGAAGCACAGCAGTCGCACAGTCAGATTCCCTACGCTGTCCACAAATGTCTTGGCCTTTTTGGATTCAGCAGATCCAAAGCTTAATGGCAAGGGAGGAATCTGTAGTGAGTTAACATGAGCCAACATTGAAGAGTAGTGTTCCAGTATTCATTTTCGGGGTCCACTACTCAATTACCTCCAAGAGACAGAGAGTGACAAATTCAACTGCAGGTTGTTGTTTATTTTTGTTTCTTTGTTTTGTTTTGTTTTCCAGCCATTTTGTGGATATTGCTCATGTGGCCTAATGCAATGTGTATCAGAAAATGGACACAGAGCTATAAAATTAGGGCAGCCTCAGGTTGTGTCTTATTACCCTCATGTCCTGTTGTCCCAGCTTTGACATTGCGGCCAGACATCTTTGTTCAAGGTGTGAAGTGCTATGAGATTTTGCCTTTCATCACGGATTTTTGCTGGTTCCAGTTGCTCCCCATGTGGATTTATGAAGGGACGTGTTTCGAAGAAAATATGTCATTAAGCTCTCTTCACATAAGAGATAGAAAATTATACCCTGAATGGAAAAAAAAAAAAAAAAAAAAAGACATTTGAGACCACCAGTGGTCAGTATTAGTTGAATCAATGAAAGAGCCAATCCAGAGGTCCTGAATTTCCGTCAAAAGCAGTGTATCTGCAGATAAGCTTTTACAAGCTGGTAGGCAAGGTTTTTGGCTCATCTGTTTGCTTTGCTTTCAAACTTTTTTTCTTACCCTAAATAACCAAATTTTACATGTTGGCCCCTTTTGAGCAATTGCCTTTTGGTTTTATGCCTTGAGATTTTAGTTTGAATCCCAGCCTCTGTGTCTTTTCTGTCAGGGCTCTCAATGTCAGATACAGCTGGTGATTCTGGACATTTGCCATGATGCGCATATTCCAGAGAGGTAGCCAGCTCCTCCCCTTGACTTTGGCAGTTAATTGTCCTGCCACTCTCTAATCCAGCACAAATCTGTAGAAAATTTGACCATCCTCTGAACTCTGGTAGGATGAAACATTAATCTGACAGAATTTTTTTTCTTACAGTTGTATAAGTAGAAAAACGTTTAACAGGAATCCTCTTTCAAAGAAAATTCCATGGGACCAAAAAGAGACTTTGGTGAAAAATAGTATTTTGTTGCAGTTAACATTTGAAACACTTTTGTCTTGATTTAATGAAAGACAGAAGATTTGCTTTCATCTAGGCATGAACATTCGACTGTCAGTAGGATCCTGTTCTTTCATAAAAACATTTTAAGATCAGCTTGTAAACTGACAATCTGATTCACAGTTACAGTCTTTGTAAAAGGTCATGTTTTGAAGCGAATAATCAGTTTACATCTTTCTTTGAGGAACCTCCCTGCATTGTTTGTACATTGCAATCGCTAGAATGAATGTCTTCTCAGTTGAGCCTTGAGCACTCTTAAGATCGCTCAGGTTGGTAAATCTTGTCCTCATCAGATGTCACCAAAGTGGTGCTGACTCCAACAATGTACTTATGGATGTTTGGAGCAGAAATTCCTAGGCCTTTTCCTATCTGTCCTTTTGAATGTTTTATATTCTGACACATTTCCCTTTTTTTAATGTTCTATGATAAACAGAAAAGCACTTTGGTCATAGATAGGAGTGTTATGATGGTTACCTAAGGATCATCAGTTGCTCTTCAGTAGCTGCCTGCCAATGTGATGTTTTGATACTGTGTACATTCTTGATGTGCATGAGGTGTATTGGATTTGCTGTGGCAGTCATTGGAATAACATTTTATGCTACATAGAGGAAGAAGCATGCCACTCATCTCTGTGAACATAATACTGTAGACAGTCTATAAACACTGTCAACCATAGTGTTATTGTTTTGTATATCTTTACCGAAATTGTGGCTAGCGTTCTGTTTTGCTTAAAGAAAATGAAGAAGCTGGCATATAGATACAGTACCCTTTCCTGTGCAGCCGTCCCACCCGGCTGTGTCCCAGAAAGTTGGGAAACATGTCAGCTGATCTGCTTGTCCTCTCTTAAGATGATGGCAGAGTTTAGGTTTATGTTGCAGTTTGTCAATGGTGGGAATTTGTTCTCTACCAACTGCAAACTGCTATAATTGAATCGGGCTGTGACTGAGAAAGGGCTCCAATTGTACATTTTGATTATTTTGAGTTTATGGTTGGGGACAGTTTACATATGTATAATTTGTATGTAAGATACATAATGTTAAAACTAATAAACTATAATAAATCATTGTGTTGTCTTTCTTTCGTTCCATCAAATTTGACGTAAACTGCCCCATAGCAAGGCTGGATTAATGTATATAAACCAATTTTAAGAAAATTAATTTCAGCCCAAAACTGACCATTACTGCTACTTTTTTCGAAGTAGCAGTGGTTGAGCATGTCATCTCCAACCATCACTGGTGTTAGTTCCTAACACGTCACATCTGTGTTACAAACTAATGTCAATGCATTCATCTTAGTTGCATTTGAAGTGGTGATGACATACAAAATGTGCAAACAATTGTTATTGTTACACAGTGCATTTCAGTCCACACTGAACTAAGTGCATCAATAGTACCAGATCCTTCATCAGAACTGGATTCCATACCCATGATATTAACCAATTTGTGTAAGTAACTGTTACAATTGAACTCCTCATATAATCAGCTCTCCTTTAAAGACCATCAATTGAGTATTAGGGTGGCTGCAGCTTGCTAATAGTTAAAATCTTTATTTTATACAATCTTGCCAAATTATTTTTGCTTTGGCTGCTCTCATTGGTTGCCACAGCAATTCACCTTCCTCCAGCTAACCTGATTCTCTGTATCTTCTTCTCTCACATCAATTAACTTCATATCCTCTTTCACAGCATCCATAAAGCTTCTCTTCAGTCTTTAGATAAAATCTGATAAATAATAGTAATCCCAAAAGTAATTTTAAATCAGTATAAACTGCAATAAATATGTAACCTAACCTACTTAATATTGCAACAGATAGAAAACCCTAACTGTCTAATAATTATATTCGGTATAAAAGCTGCATGGATTACATATTCCCCTAATACTTACCAAACAACTTAAGATCAAATAAACATGTGACAGCCATTCTTTTATTTGATGGGGGAAAATGTAATCTTGAAAATATATTTAGAACTACGAGATTTGTGTTTATGACTCCTGTGAGGGTACTGAGTCAGCTACTGGTATGTATTTTAAAATATATAATGAAATGTGTTTTTTGTTTCAATAACATTTCATCTTAATCTAAAATAATACACAAGAGTTTTGAGGATGTCATGATTATTTTTCTTCTTTACTTGTAGATAACCTGACAAAATATTACGAATAAGATAAGTTTACATAGAATTTTTGGGGCCAACGCAAGTTCAGTAGGGCCCCGATCTCAATACACACGGACAGTCTCTTTATGATATATTGCAGTAGGATATTAACTTCCTCTGACAAGTGTACTTTCATTAGGTAAAAGGGACTGAGTAATACAGTTAATTCCTATTCTATTCAATGTGAACTAGTTGTACTATAAGTTCTGTTGTTTAAACTACATCTGACCAAAAGCGCACTTATATAAATGTAGCTTATTTATATTTCTTGTATTCGAAGGCGTTAAGTTTATCAAGTAAGATGTCCAGCGTCCAAGTTGTCCGTATTAGGATGGAAGAGAGAAAACATAACAAAAGCTACTTCAGGCGCACAGTGATGACGTCGTAACTACGTTTCTACTTAGCGACGGCATCGCTGGTGAAAGCGCATCTTCGTTGCTTTAGCCGAGCCGCGGACAACAAACACAACGCGCCTGTCCATAATGTCTCTCACGGACGAGTATTCTTCGGACATCGCAGCCGGCAGTCAGTCAAAGCTGGAGAGCTTCCTGTTCAGTAAGATTCACTTTCATTCCCTTAAAAGCGTCGCTCCGGCGGCGCACACGTGGGTCCCCCCCCCCCCCCTCGATGCTCCGGCATGATCACCCGTGTGCCGCCGTGTCCGTGTCTTCCAGGCTGCGAGTTGTCCTCCAAAGTACCTTTCTTCACTTTCCAAGGCGACGAGGAGGAGGATTTGGAGCACTTCCTCGAACTCAGAACGGTATGTACAGCACGTAGGAACATTCTCCGGTAACTGACACTCCTGTCCTGTCGAAACACGTTGTTTTCCTGTGCCTTTTGACGTGGATTTAACATGTCCTGGAAGTCCAGTCTTCAGACCTCGATATTTTTTTTTTTTTTATTATTATTTTATTTATTTATTTATTTTATTTTTTTTACACCATCCAAACTACTTCTCATCGCCATGAGTATTGGATGGCCCTTTGTCAAAGGTTGATATGAGAAATGTTTGCTTTTTAATTCGCTACTGTTTTTTAACGCCTAAAACTAGGAATTAAAGAAATGAAGGGACGAGAAGTAAAGTACAACCCACATTTACTGTCCAATGTCCCAATTGTCTTTGACACCACAGAGGAGCATGTTTCTGGCCTCGCTTCCTGCCTGCTTTTCCAGCTCGACGGTCCTTGTAAATGTCCCAGAAATGTCAAGTCAGAATTGGTTTAAATGGTGGCAAATGACAACAAAGTTGTCTCATGACACTAGAGCGGGTCTGGACCATACTCTTGAAAGTCAGTCACAGAAACCCAATATTCCCCCATGAGTATGTACTTCGCGACAGCGGTAAGGAAAATCTGCCTTTTACCAGACACACACCGTGAACAAATCTGAGCTTAATTCGAGCGGCCTTCTGTCTCGACTGGTTGGGTTCGAAAGAGAGTGAGGGGACAGAAAGTGTGGAAGAAAGAGTTTGATAGAAAAAAGGGGTGTTGTGAGGGTTGGAAGGGACATGCACAAATTATCTCACACTAATAACAGCGGTGCTAACACTTGCATGGTGATAGCTGACATGATAAAATTATACCTTTTAATAGTCATAAAAGAAATAACAATGGTGGACACCTGGCAGGACCATTGCAATAGATCAAGCCACATCCCCAGGGACTCCGTAGGAGATATGAGGGTACTGTCCTGGTTCCTGAGAGGTTAGCCATTCGAACCACTTCGGAGCTGATTCTCCCATCTTTCCTGCAGGTCTGTCTTGGAGAAGGAGCCAAAGAGGAAAGTAATGTGGTGGAGGTCACAGCAATGAATCACCAGGGGAAGACCATTTCAGTACCCATTGCCAACCTCCACGTCAGCTGCCTGCCAATGGTAAATACAGTGGATGGACGAATGCTTTTTTTCTGGCACATGAATCTACACCTCTGCCAAGGTCTTTCAACTTGAACTGCTCTTTCCTCAGGTTAGTCTTGGGGAGTTTGAGCTGAAAGCCCCAGTGACCCTCCGGCTCAAGGCTGGCACAGGACCAGTTACTGTCAGCGGGCTACACCTCATAGGTAGCTACTTTTATATTCCAACTTCACCAAAGTGAGCAGTATTGAACTGTTGTTGCTCAATAAGAAAATTGTCCACATCTGTATCTTATTTAGGCCTTAATCTGGATTTGACTACATCATAAGACGACTGGTTACTGGCATTAAATATTCATTAAGGACTCAACTTGAAACTAACCTTTATTTTGGACCCTTCTGCCCTTGTGCAGCTTCAGACCTGGACGACTCAGACCTGTCTGGGGAGGGGGAGGATGACGACGAAGATGATGAGGAGGAGGAGATCGCCCCTATTAAGCCAGCAAAGAAGAAGCAGAAGCTGTAGGCCGAGGGGGTCATCGACAGGTTCCCCATAGGTTATTTTTTTGTCTCAGACGGACATGTTTTTCAAAGTTCATACGCCTTCTCTATCAAGTGGAACTTGATAGAAGCTGAGAAACATCATCACCAGAGCGCACAAATTGTTGCCTCTCTATCTCCCCCGTGAAGTTTAGCAGTGGATGACGCATTCACTGGAAGAACTGTTTTTGCTATTAAAAGATACCTAATTTTTTTAACTGTATATAATGTGGCCGCCACTGAAAATGGACTTGTTGCAGCAGTGGAGGAAAGCACTTCTTTTACCGCTATCATATTCCGATATTAAGTACAGATGCTCTTCTTTTAATAGTAGAAACAACGCATGTGCATTTGCATTCCCATTCCCAGATTTAAAATAAATGGTGCAGTCACTTGATTTACTTGCGTACTGTGACTTAATGGTGAGCGGTTGAAAAGCACCTTTATAACTTCACTACAGTTGTTTGTAGTTTCAGAAATACAGTTTTCTATGTGTCTATCATAAATGTGAACATTTTGTACTTCTATGAAAATACACAGCCGCTGTTTTTCTAATATCTATCCGGTTAGTAGCGGTGATGGTGCCTCCTTTGCTAAAAAACAACCAAGCTATAGGTTCGTTTTTGAATAAACTACAGTGAATTCATAATCTTATTGAACATGCCAATTAGGAAGGTAATTTGTGATTGACGTTTATAAATTAACAAAGCAAAAAGAGCATCCTTCATTATAGACCTCAATTCTTTTTCATAATCTACGTAAGTATTACTCTGTATCACCTCTTCCGTTGATGCATTTGAGGTGAAGACCCGGTGGTGGATAACCCTTTTATTTTGTTTCTCCAAATGTATTCTCTTTTTGCATTGTAATGTAAACATTTGAACGGTTCATCTACCTGATGATTTACTAATTCCTAGAACATGTTTACATGACACAATAAAAAGTCTTATCACGATGAAGCTTTTTCGCAGGTCACTGTTTTTGTTTAATTTTACCATTTAAATCCAAGATACCTTGTTGACCACTCAATTTCAGGGGAATGAAAACTCTTGGGTTTACACCAGGCGTGAAGCGATGGAACTCATTACTGAAAAAGCCTTTTTTTTTTCATAGAAGGAACACAACAACCTTAATCACAGTAACTCCTTCTTTGATTAATCAGAGTCTTTGCCCACTTTCTTCACTCCCACTATCATCACTTGCCAAAAAACACAAAGGAAAATATTTAGTTGCCTTTTTTTTAATCTCTGAAAGGGCAAAAACGGTAAACAACTCCCTCGAATGAGGAAAAAGCTGTGTTAAAAAAACTATTTGCAGAGGAAAAATACAGATCATTTTACTTTGTTAAAACTGCAAATGTCATTTTTCTGCAGTGAGAATGTCACCTTTTTTTCCAGGGAAAAAGTACTTAGAGCAGGCTCAGAAGAGAAAGCACAGAAGAATGTCCTTGATCATTTGACAAATACACAATTCAAAGTAATATAATTTGCTTGATGTAAGTCATGCAATCATATAAAAGCAGCGATTTAGTGCTTGAGCTTACTTTTAACTTTTTGATAAGAAGTGACAACTTTCATATAAAACTTTCAAAGTAGAACTTAAATCTTCTCATTTTCACACAGAAATCAGAAATGACTTGCATTCACATGTTTGGTTTTGAAAACAATTAACCCTTGTCATCCATTGTTGATGAACAATAGGGAAATGGTTTCACTGCGTTTGCTGAACTTTAAGGTACTTAAACATCATTTTTTTTCTGTTTCTTGTTCTTTAAGCAATGTAGTGTTTATAAAAAATAGTTGCCAGTTCTAATTGATATTAATAATTTAGTCACTCAGATGATTAACACTGCAACTATTTGATAATTGTTGAAATGATTCATTGATATGGCAGCAGGGGTCACACTCTGATAACTTGTGTCCGCAATGTGTACTCATACCAGGTGTCCCACTTATAGGAGAAATGGTTACCTGTATGATGCCCTTGATACAAGGTTTCTGCTAATAAGAGGAGGAGACACCACATGGGATGCATTGTAAATGTGATATACACAATCTTGCACCCTTGAGTCTCTCAGCTACTGAGACAGCTACAGTCTCTACTGAGACTGCGAGTCCTTATCCTGTTCCCTGTGTGCGGGAGCTATAAGAAGGTAGACTGACACAGTCTTACCTGACAGGATCAATGCATCCCAGCTTGGCTTGGGTGGTTAATATCCAGGAGCGGGAGACAGTAGAGTGATAAAGGGCCCATGTTGGGGATCACAAATCAATGTTTAACCTTTTTATGACTAGATAATGTCACCTTGACTGGGAGCAGCTTCTTATTTTCTGATTCATAAACCTCATCTGATTGGTGTATTCTGTGAGGGAAGTTTTGTGACCCTACACTGTGCTGTTATTGAGTACAACAGTTTTATGGCCCGATGTCTATGCTGCGTTAAATCCTCAACACAGTGTGGAGGTTAAAGCCCAAACCAAACCTCTTGCACTGTCTGCCATCTCATTACATCTCATTACATCTCCATCCATATGTCTGACCTTTTAATTTGTCATTGTAGGAAGAGCACGGCTGAAATACTGTCGTCAGAATATCTATTAGAAATACTTATAATTGTGTTTGGGTGGCTGCTGTAAAATTTATAGAAGTTTTAATTACACATGTGTACCTTTTCTTTCACACATTTTCAAATGTGCATATTTTCCCAACACAGCAAAGCCACTTAAGTGTTACTTAAGACCATCAACTATTTCATGCAACATGTCCATCATTTTATATGATTTTCCTGTGTAATCCTATACTTAAATTATATTGTATTAATATGATTTAGTAGGAGAAAATATAATGAACAGAGAACGCTACGACCTGTCGAATTTATACAGATGAAGTAAATAGAGAATGCACTGTAAACGTACTGTGCTGTGTAGAACACATTGCAAAAGGCTGCCCCAAGTACTAAACATAATAAATGTTGAATTCATGGTGAGTTGTTAATGAGTGAGACGGGCAGATTATAAATGAGTTATTCAGCATCATTGGAAACCAAACCACAGAAAGACCAGTTTAAAGAAAATAGAAATTTATCTGTGAAGTACTGTGAAATTACTCCCAACAGCAGCAAACACACAGACATAACACAATGAATAACCATCATCTCAAATTACTTATCAGAACAATACTTGATTAAATGTGCTCTCCGCCTCTGACAGTTACAGGTGTCTCTTCAACATCAAAACCCAGTAACTATGGCAACTGTTGAGGCACACCACTTTGTATTCTCAATCAAAACCGATATAGCTGTTCTCCACAGACATGCTTCTCAATTTAAATCAAAAATGTCAAGAACATTCGACTTATCACTGGTTCAGTACTTCCATCCTGCTTGTTTTGGTTTTCTGTCAAAAAGGTTGATGCCCATTTCCCTCCTGCTGAACCTCAACACGACTCAGGTTTATGGCACACTGAGTGTTAATGATGGAAAATAGACCTGGATACCACTAAGAAACTGGCGGTGGATCTACTAAACTAAAGTGCGTTTTATCTAGCTTAAGGCCCGAGACTCGCTTATCTTGACATTGGATTTGAAAAATCATCAATAATTCAATTTTTATACATTTAATTGATTCTTATGTATGTACAATATACTACAATACATTGCGAAATATGGTTTATATGCTTTCTATTATGAGGAAAAACATATTCAAAACTACATTTGTAATGTCTCCAAAGAGAAATACATTAAGTAAGAAAACTATCAACACATCTAAGTACATTCAAAGAAATAAAAGTTGTGATCAGAGAAAAAAATACATATTCAGAAATACAGTACAAAGTGCCCTCTTTAACTCCAAACTGTTCCTCTGGCCACTGGCTAAAGCACACAAACAACAGCTGCACAACAGCTGACAGTTCCCAATTCACTGAACATACACACACACACACACACACACACACACACACACACACACACATACGCACAGGCTCACATCCTGCTTCAGGGAGGGGTGTGTAGTGCTAATACATATAGAGTGCCAACACACCTGCCACAACAGAACACAGCTGTCAAGTGCATCACCCTTTACCCTATACATAACCTTATATTGTACACACACACACACACACACACTGAACATACTCCTGTATAACCAAGGAAACAGACGGACTTGATGATTACACACTGACATCTGAGCGCACATTTATTCGCACAACAGGATTGGACCTGCACACAGCCTGCACATTAGGCAGCCAAAGCCAGACACACATGCAAGCTGCACACCTTTCTCTCAGCTTGCTGTTGAGACCTGTGCTAGGATTGAAACATGATAACCTTGGACGAGTGATAAAATATGAGTTGATGTACACCTTCAAGGAATATCTGATTTCATCCCTCACTTTATTTTTTAAATGTTGTATTTGATCTAAATACTGCTCGTTTTCATGATTCAAATGGACAGGGCTAATGGCGAGGCCTCCCTTAAGCCTCTACTGTATGTTTTATTAATAACACACACTAGAGCAGCAATGCACAAGGGGAATGCTAATATGCTGCTACACACAATAAATCTCAGATTGATGCCACACTAACTGAACCTCTGCGCCTCCTCTTCCCCCTCCTTCAATATTCGGCGTTAAAAGGACCAGCTTCTTTTGGACATTTTCTGCTGTTCTTGACTTTGAATGAGAAGAAAAGAAACGGACAACTAGAATGGGCAAGGGGAGAGTGACACCAAACAGGACGACAGTACATTTTACAACAGATAAATAAGTGATGTTCCTCTTCACTTCTACTAACCAAATCTCTGCGCTTTTCTCTCTTCCCGCTTGTACCTCCTCGATTCCACCCCTCCTCGCTTGCACTGGGGTGAGGGGAACAATGAAAGGGGTATGAGTGATAAGTAAATGACTACACTGTGCTGGCTCTCATTAAAACTCAGCACTTATATCATCTGTCGCTCCGCTCCTCCTCCTCTGCATTCAGACGCGGCAAATGATATCCCGGGAGAAAAGGGGATGGAGGAGGGGAGGGAGGAGCTGCTCATCAGTTATTCCTGTTCTCTGACCTAACTTGACAACCAGTTCCAATAATGAGACAAAGAAGGATGAGACAGAGATTTTGCCAGAGACCCGGATGTTGACAAGGAAGTGAACTGTCCTAAATTGGAAGATAATGGGACTACTTTGGCTCTGCTCTGCATCAAATCACCGCCCAATCACCTCTGCTGTGTTTTCAAATTCTTGTGAGTGCAGAGACCGACACACACGAGTCCACCCTGTAAACCGCGTTTTCATTGACATACTACAACCTATGAATCAAGGGTGGATGCACTAAAGTGCATTTTCTTAACCACAGGGAGCTTCACGAATTCACAAATTCGATTGTGCCTCGGGAACCAAATTGTAATACCTAAAATAAAACATCGCCTCTCAAAGTATCATCAAACTCCATATTACGAAATATGACACTTCTAAAAAATAATAAAAGGTTATATTCAGGATTCCAAACTAGGGCTGAGTGATAAGTAGGTAAAGAGCGAACATAGTCAGTCAATTCACTGACAGTCACTCACTAGGTAAATAATTGGCAGTTAATTCATGAAAATCATCATCTACAAATTATCTTGAAAATCATAATAAAAATTATGGAAACAAAAAAATTAATGACTTGATGGAGAAAATTCACAAATATTCAAACAAGATTATCTAAAAAATTAGCCTATAATTGCTTTGAAACTTGAAGATCAGTAAGCAGTAACAAAAGTCAGATAAGCATCAGTGAATTACGAAAAAGACACTTTTCAAAAGTTCCAAGTTATACACATTGCATATTTTATAGTGAATATGAAAGCATTGAAAACCATTTCAATTCCAAACTGGAATAAAACTTAATTTATTTATGTCTTTTCATGGTTTGTACCTTACATATGACTCTCCACGATATAGCGAATATGGTTCAAACAAATTTTAAGAATTTCTTATCGCATTTGTGTTTTCCTACACAACACAAATAAATTGACTGAAACTATAATTTCATTTGAATGCTTGCGACAGGTTTCCGGAACTCACACCAAATTCTACATATCTTAACAAATAACAGGATACATGTCAATATGGAAAAATGAGCTTCAGATATATAGATATATATTCTTCGTTTGTTTGATTGTTTGTTTTGTACAAAGTAAAAAAGACTTTCGAGTACAACAAATAATTTCATATTTGCAGCAGTTTTGGTTTATTGATATCCTTGTATGAAAATTTCTGAAAAACCTGACAAGCATCTGTGTGTTCCAAGCATCCAGTGTTTCTCTAAAGCCACATCAACTCCCTGCATGCTTTTAGCTGCAGACGGGGAAAAAAATCAAGAGCTAGAAAACTGCAATTACAATAAGAGCATGTTAAGTCTTTCAGGCACTGAAGTCTCTGGAGTCCCAAGTCAGGCCTCCGTTGAACAAGTCTTGTCTTTAAGATGAAGATCAGTGATTGACTGCACTTAAGACTATATTATTCATATTAGCACTTCCAGTTTGAATGTAAGAAAAGAATTCATCAAAAAAGTGATGAGGGCTATGCTCACATGTAAAAAAAATTACCCCCAATAAAGGAAATGAAATGTCAAATTAACATCAACATGGAGGCATGTTGAAAATGCATAATTTAATGTTAAAACCAAACTGGAAAAGAAACCAAATTAGAAAAACAATGAAACTGTAGAGCCCATTCCGATCCATCGAAACAGAAGAAAAGCCATTGCTTATTCTGGGCTGCTATTTGGTCCCATAGTGCTTGGTTGAAGATTGACTGTACAGCCCATAGTAGTCAGGGTGCCTGGTTGCCTGGGAGGCTTCCATCAGACCCCTCATGGGTAAATGCTGCAGAGGCTGGCTTGTGGGTAGTGAAGCATGAGTAGGGAACTCCTGAGAGGTAATGGCGGGGAAGGAGTCTGGTGCCGGGTACCGAGTGCGAGCAGCAGGGGCCCTGGAGCAGCAGCAGTTATTTAGAGTGCACATCAGTACTTTCCTGCCTTCATACATGGCTTGCTGTGGAGCAGCTCCACTAGGGAAGTGGGCGGGGGGAAATATAGTCCCTGAGTGGTGGCTGGAGCCGGACCCCACACCCACCATGGGATGGGCTGAACTTTCAAGGAAGCGACTGTGGCCAGGCCTCGGGTGGGGGTTCGGGAGGAGACCATCGGAAGAATACATTGATGAATTTCGATGCCTGTGGTCAGCCAGAAATGGCTTTTTGCTGCTGTACAGCACTGAAGCAGTGTCCTGGGAGGTTGGGTTCTCTGTGTCACTCTCCAGGAATGCCATCCCATATTTCCTCTTATTCAGTCTCGAACTAGTCCCAGCGTGGGAGCCAACGGTGCTGCCGTGCGGCTGAACAGTCTCAAGAATGGATGCTTCATGAAATGGCTCTGAGAATGTAGTGGTAGGGCAAAGAAGGGTGGATAGACATAATTCTAGAGGGCACAACAACTCTACGAATTATTTCAAAATATTCTAAATCAAATTTCCTAGGAATGCACTTCTTGCCTACCTTCGAGGATTTTGCGCAGGTTCTTCTCCCTTGTTGAAAGTTCAGAAAATAAGTGATGGGAATTGAGCTGGCTCACCATAAGAGGAGCAACGGCACTATTGAGATGTGAATTTGACCTGCAAATATAACATAAAGTCACATTTAATAGGCTGCGTGTTTTCATATAGGACTTAGAGACTTCAGAACATAAATTCTTTCCACTGCATCAGGCTGTAAAGCATCTCTGGCATTCAACAGATGTTTGCTTTGCATAAATAGATAATGGAAAGAGGTGTAAAATGTATGGTTGAAAGCATGTTGTTATGGATTTTTTCACAGTTTTTCCTCTGTGACTAGTGGAAAATTCTCTTTGTTTGAGAATAACTTACCTCTCAATTAGTAACTGGTAAGGTTTTGTGTTCTGGAAAAGAAAGACATTTCATTTCAACAATCCTACAATGCATACTAAGGAAGCACTCACACATAATTTCATATATTTGTATATGCTGTAAAAACATTTTTTCTGATAAAAATGTAATAAAAAAATACATGAATGCAAAGAAACAATAAGATAACCAGACAGATTTTGCTTTCTTAAATGTAAAGATTTAATGTAAACATTTTGTAAAGAATTTCTTTCTATATGGACTTGATGTGTTCACAGACTCTTCTTAGGTCTGCAATGGTTTTTCATTTGCCGGTTCTGTTTCTCAGAGCATGCCATTTGTCTTATTGTGTAGGCTGTAAATAAATGTGCCAATCAGAGTTCCAGATTTGGATGTGTTGCTTTAAGTAATTGCATCAAATAAGACCTCATCACTAAAAGCTGCATTCTTTAAAATGCATTTCTTTCTTTCTATGCCATCAGGTAATTTTATGTGCATTTGCTTTTAATCTAATCTTAATCTAATATTAAACTTTTTCAAAAAGTTACACGTTAATTTGAATGAAATTGGTATGATATATTCGGTTTATGAGGGGTTTTAATTGATTTGTAATTGATAAAACTAAAAAAGGAAGGAAAACTCAAAGGAAATTGATTAAAATTAATTCTGACTAATTGTCAGCACTCTATACAAATCAGTGGGATTCATATTAGGGGAGGTGGGGAGAAAAATTGCACCTTCATAAAGTTTATACTTTCAGCTCTTCTGAAGAACGTCTGTATAGAGCTCAGAAGTGTTTCCGCTTCTTGTTGCCTCTCGTTTAATTGCAAAACCTGCTGGGAGTTTTTTCTCGCATAGGCGGTGAAAGCTCTGTTGACCATCTGGATCATTTCGGTCTGGTTCGCTTCAATTAAGGCGTGCATCCTTTGATACTGCTCTCTCACACGTTCCTTCAGGTCAGAAACCGCATCCTGCGGACAGAAGAATAGACACTTAGAAGAAGGTGAAAAATATGAGTGAAGGGTTTGCACGTCATCATGAAGAATTCTATCTAACCAATGACACTTGACCAATCTCATGCATTTTAAATGTGACGTCTGAGACTTGTATGCGCTGAGCAAAGGCAGACTAGGCCTACAGAATAATAATGCTGAATTGCATTGTGGTTAGTGTAGAATCCAGTTTCTCACAGAGCTTGAAAACCTGTCAGGACATGTAAGTTTTCAGTTTCATATAAACAAACCAGCTCTCCTAACCACTTGTTGGCCTTTTTCATTTGTAATATTTGTCATGTCTATGTAAATGTTTGGTTTGTCTTGATTAAGTTTTATTCTTTTTGTCCGGTAACATCAACTGTTAAGTGCCTTACAGCTGTTGTTGCGCCCTAGTTTTCCCCATTTAAAAAAATCTAATCTAATTATTGGTCACAATGTACTTCAGTTTGTTTTGTTACATTCACTGTCAGTTGATTTAACTGCTCACCATGGGAGATCATTAGAAAGTTAGTGCTCATCCACAATCAGATCAGGACCAAACATTTTTGTGTTGAGTCTATCTTCAATATCCCGTAGTCTTATTTAGCGAGGGATACAATGTGCAAAGAGAAATGGAAAGCTTCTATCAGGGACATCAGTTCTGTCCCCTAAATTTGGCCCAGTAATTGACTGGCAACCTGTCTAGGGTGTGACCTGCCTCTTGCCCAATGTCAGCTGGGAATGGATATAGCCCAGCCCTACGACACATCGAACCACAATCCTTTGTGCAAGATAGGCAGTATAGACAATGAATTCATGAATGCCGAGCACGGCACTGGGCGCTATCGACAAAGCCAACTGAACAAATCTGATGGTATATTTACTTTTGGCAAAATACATCTAGGGCATTATGATTTCAAGTACCGAATGGTGATAAGAAGCTTGTCTCTCATTTATCCTGAGCAGTTATACAAACCATTGGACATATTTATTTACATGATAATATGTCGCACTCCAAAGTTGCAGCTATTCAAAGCTTGAAACAAATTTTTAAAAAATCTAAATATTTGTAAACCAATGTACAAAAATGCAAGAACAATTTAAAGAATGATATTATGATATTGAAAGCTAAGTGAGTTTAACAGTGCATGCATCAGTTCTCACTGTACCTTCATCAGTGTCTTGTCTGACTCCAGTTTAGTAATCTGCTCATCGATGTTCCGCACACGACCCTCCAGTCTATCTTGCTGCCTCATTAGCATGGCCTATGTGGAGATGACAAATAAGTGATGGACAAGACAGACAAACCACAACGGGAATCACTGAAAATAGAAAACCTGGCACAGAAAAAGAAACCTCTTTGGCCTCTGCCCGAATGGTATTTACGAGTCTCTAAGGCAACCTTCATTCCGCTTCTTATTAGACAGAGGAAATCACGGCTGCCATCAAACAACTGCATGCATTGATTCTTACAATTACCACTGATCCCTTCAATGTCATACAAGGCATTGTTGGAACCAACTAACATCCTCTGGAGAGTGAAGAAAGAGGCACTGGGCAGTTGAATCAAATCAAATATAATCCCTCTCCATTTACATCAGGAGATAGAAATCAATCTACAGGAAGAGACAACCCAGGTACCAGGAGAGGGTAGGTAGGCTTTTTAATTAACTCTCTCTGCATGGTTAAAATACAGTTTATCAATAAAAGAAGCCCAGCTCTCATGGCAACAAAGCCCAGCGTCCGTATTTATATGTGAGAGTAAATGTGCATGTGGGGGAGGAGGAAGGGCTGTCGAAATCTCACTGCCCTCTCTGCTTTCTGGTTTTGCCACATGCATTTGCCCCTATTGTTTGCATTGGCCTCTGTGTCAGTGACAGATTGTCATGTCTGTGTGCATAATGCGGGGGTCTGCTTTCACCCTCCACATGAGTGTGCATGGGAGAAAGCGATTGAGAGGAAAGCAAAAGTGCTGCAGGGCTCTGCCAAGAACACACTGAATGAAACTAAGACATAATGAAAGCAATAGAGAGAAAGTTTCAAGCAAAAAACGAGAGATAGGGAGAATGAGGACATTCCTGTGGTCTCTAGTGAGCGAGTTTCAGTGCAGCTACATTGTGGTATCACAGCAACAGGCCTCTTCAGCTGCTAACAACACTCATGGACAACAACTGGCTGGACACAACACTCCAACATACCACAGTGACGACTTCCAACTCAGCATCTTCTCATTCCAGTCATTTTACCGGAAAGGATACAGATTGTTTTTTATTTTTGGGGGGTTGCAAGACTATAGAAAAATATTTGTCTCTTTAACTTTAGACTTTAAAGTAAATTAGACTGTGAAATTAGCTATGGACCACCGATAATGGATCCACTAACAAACAGGGGTGTGATTATCCTTCATTGCACAACACACCATAATTCAAAAAGAATAGAACATGAATCAGGACACTGATGATTAGATTGTAATATCAAGTCATTTGATTTGCGCCTACAAGAGCAATAGACCTTCAAATATGTGGAAAGGCTTATTTCAATGGCAAAGATTGGCTTTTAACAACATTTTAGAAACTGTAACATATATTGAGTGATCATTATTTTATTTAATGTAAAATATCTGAATGTATGAATGTTTGTTTTTCATGCAGGCTTCAACTTCAATGACAGAACATCTAATGCTAAACATTTGAATTAGAAGACTGATAAAGAGCTCTCCTTTGCCTTTCCAGACTGCATTGGTACGCTTTTATTAACAACCCTATGAATCATGATGTACCATTCATTTGAAGGAACACTGATTGAATTGTTTAACATTTTAGTTAATGGTAGCTTATCACATCTATAAAGCAAGTGTCTTCACTTTGATG
The DNA here is from genome assembly GCA_901007705.1 of Fistularia tabacaria. Taxonomy (NCBI): domain Eukaryota; kingdom Metazoa; phylum Chordata; class Actinopteri; order Syngnathiformes; family Fistulariidae; genus Fistularia; species Fistularia tabacaria. The sequence goes on from CAAKHD010005429.1 coordinate 351,597, forward strand.
CTAAGGAAAAATTGAGATGAAACCAATGGAAAAAAAGATGGATCAATCAGTGAGTTAAAAAAATTGCCTCAATGAGCTGAAATATATACAATGGAGAACAGAGGGGCCCAGCATATCAAGAGATATTTCTTCATATTTTCAATAGACTCCTGTCATGCCACACTGGGCAACGAAGGGCATTTGTTGCTCTTGATGGACAGAGGGCAGTCTTACAGATTCTCCCGATAAAACTCTCTCAGGTGAGATCAGCAGCACACAAGAGTGTTGCGTTCAAATCCCCAACATCTCCAAAAAGCCCCCACACTTTCGAGTTATTGTAAATACATCTCTAGCTGCCAGGTGATACCTTTGTTTGTGTTCTGTAAGACAAATTATAATCATCCTGTAAACTGTGTGAAATTCGATCTATGTGGTGCTATCAAGGGGATAATGACATACATTTCTTTTTAATATTTACATATTTGTATGTTGGCTGTAGATGTAAAAAAAAAGCTCTGGGAGAAGAAATTATGTTTGAAGAATAGGAAGCCATTTTTAATTGGCATTTCCAAGTGTATTTTGAGCATTGATTCGAGGACAAATGACAATAAAACAGCGGTATATAAGCTTATTCAATTACCATTTTTCACTGAATTTAAGCAACTTACAAAAATAATAAAAAAAAGAACATCTGCATGATTGCACTGAAATGCTATTCTATAAATCACATTTGCCAATAAATGTAAATTCAATGATTTGATAAGATTGAGCTCCGGAGGCATGACATTTGTCTCCTTTAAAAGTAGCTTTTTGATTGGTGGCAGAACCTTGTCTCTGAAGTCGCTATGGGGAACAGTGTATTTGTGTTGATTTGCTTACATTTTAGTACAGGGATACATTTCTCTGTTAAAGTTGCCATATTATGCTTTTAAGTAATCTCAACACTATACATCATGTCTTCAGAAACATGAAATTTCATAATGTTTATTTTTGTGAAACATTTGCAGGAAAAAATAAAGGACATGTTTGTGGCCCTGTTCTCTCACTTACCTCACACAACAGTCCTTAACCTACGTGTCAGATAAACAGGAATAACTTTGAATTTGTTCAACCATTTAATTTATTTGATTTTTTTTTTCTTATGTTGATGAAGCTTGGGGAACACTGCAAATCCAACTCTGAGGTCTGACATCATATAAACCATTTTTTAATCATCCACAGCATAATGTGATGACAGTGAACGACTGCTTCATTTGGGAATTCTTTGTCCTTGTTTGATCTGGAACATAAACAAATGGCCAGCATCCTGCTGTTATTTTAGACTAAATAATGTTTTCATGAAAATAATCCAAATAGGAACAAGATTTTTTTTTTCAGAGATACATAGTGTAACTGCAATATATTTGAAGTACAATAATACACAGTCAAGGCAGGCATGATCAGAAATGTACAGCGGCTTTACATCCAAAGGAGATGGACGCATTTGACTCTTTACAAACAACCTACTTTATTTTATGTTAATGCAGTGAAGTCAGTCAAGACATTTTTTAAAGAACTTAATTGTAACTTTGTCATGTAAGCTGTGCTATATAAAAAAAGTGTTAAATTCTCTTACACAGAGAATTTATTAATAAAATGAGCACTTGACTGAGGTCCTTAGGCAACAATAGTGTCATTTCCCTCATAAAATATTCTTTATGAAAAATAAAATCACATAACCCAGTCTTGAAAGGAGATATCTGTCTTTGTGTCGACCATATCATCAAATAACCTAGCAGTATTTCAAAAAGAGTAGATCAGTCCCATTATTCAGCTGACCATGAGGAATGGGGCACCAACTTCATTATTAGAAGTATTACATTAGAGAGGAAAGTTTATGTTCAAAGATTAACATAAACTTTGAATCACTTTGATCGATTTTAACTCTAGTCGAAGGTTACGATGGTGATGCCTACCCATTCTTCAGACAGCCCCTGAATGATGGGTTTTAAAATGGCAGCAATTTTGTAAATGTGTCTGGCAGGTGACCAGCCCTGTCAGCCTGCAGGCCAACACACCATGGCATGAATAGCAATGGATGAACGCCCGCATGGGACGATGTCTGCTAATTATAGACAATCTATGAGCGACACTGTAGACTCGCGATCCTGTTGATGCACAGCATGGTCCCACCGATGAGCCGAATCGAGAAGATCCTTTTTACAGCTGTTCAGTTGAAAGTGTTTTTGAAAGCTGCAATATGATGCATTTGGGACAGTCTGACATCCAAATCACATGAACTATCATCAAACTGATCACCAAACTGATCATTGAACATGAGGGTTCTTCAACTGTTATATGATGTGCAGCAGATAAAATGACATAGTACAAGGAACTAATCCAGTATATCATAATTCCAGGTAAATATAGCTGGTTCAGTGTGTTGTAACATGCTAATGTGTAATAATTGTCATATCTTGCCTTTCTGCCACTTACATTCAGCAGTACCGTGACATCATGGCTGCCATGACATATACAGACACACATCTGTAAAATTGCTTTGCTATGTTTCTGTTTTCACACTTTTTTGAGTAATGATCATGTGCAGATTTAAAACTTTGTGGGCTGTACATGTACAGTAGAGTACATTATGGTGTACAAACAGATAGGCGCACTTAGCATAACATATGCAACGACAGGTGTGAAATACTTGTTGGCTTAATGCTAAAGTATTGCAGCGACTGTTCATGAGTTGATTTCACATGATCCCAGCAGCTTCTCTGGTTCGAGATTGCTTCAGCTCAGCAACCAGACCTCCCTTATTTCGCTGGGATTCCTCCCATAACCTTTTCTCCTTCACATAGCATGGCGGAGTGGGAGGGAACTGCCTGATCTCCCCGTAGCAGTGTGAAAGCCTACCTTTATCAAGATTAAATCTGTCAATGATCACTTTCCCCGCTGTCCTATTTAGGCATCCAGACACCCACCGGTTGCCAGGAAGCTCATGTTTAAATGAGAAGCCTCAGGCTCAATGAACAGAGAGCCTCTTTCACAATCAACTGACAACTATTCCCCACATCTGATGTCAACAGACTGCCCTCAGCATTCTGGGGGACTGATTCACTCTAGCCAGATACAAGAAACTGCAAATGTCACAGCCTCCATGACTGATGGTTTCCTGTAGAGGTGCCTGAGAACCAAGGTGAGGTTGTGTGGGAGGCCTTCCTCCTCCGCCTGTCCCCAGGACAACATTACCATTATATTGCTCTGCTTTCTTGTATTTAAAACACAAGCACACCAGTGAGAGGTTACTGTAAATGTCTCCTTTGATAGCTATACAGCCAAAGATAACCTATGATATGAACAGAGCAACTTTGGTATTTCCCTTTCTTATTTATCCCAAAAGCAACAAGAGAGTTGCCAGGGGAATCTACAATCCTTTAACAAAAATAGTCCACAGCTCTGTCAAGGAGGACCTCTTGTCTTCTTGGGGAGTTATGGGAAGGCATTCTGGCCTCAAATTACTTTAACAAATGACCCAGGGAGCACAAAATGTTTTAGGCAGAGTACACGCACAGAGCGGACAGTGTTAAAAAAGAGTCAGGAACTCAATTTATCCTTTGCACATAAGAAAGAACAGAAAGATGAGTGGGTGTGGGCATGTATGGATGTGTGGAGAGCAGCTGTGGAAAGGGCTGAACAGACATCTTTTGTCCCAATAATAGCTCTGAACCAAAGCAACAGTTTGCACTGAAGAAGTTTGCTTTAGCCCTTTGAGATCTATACACCAGAAAAAGGGACACACCAGAAACTTCCCCATCTGGGACGGAAAACGCAGACGCAATAAACAGCAGATGTTTAAAGTAATCAGATTCTGACGCTCAAGTACAGGAGCAGCCACAGTCCTGACACCTTGGCCTTATGTGGGATGCATTCTGTCATTGATGCTGAGTCCAGCCTTGCCAAGACAGTTTATTCACTGTCTGCCAGTTGAATTAACACGGATACAGTAGTTTCTTTTTTCTCTTTTTTTTCACCCACTCGCCCCTCGGCCGTGTCCTTTACCAACTCTCCTGACATTTTGTTGCGGAATTACCACCCATTTCCAGCATATGGTTTAAAACTAAAGATAGAAGCTCCTTGGCTTGTGTCTTTTTACACATATCACACTTCCGTCTCACCAATTGTATACTCACTTTATTCATCAGCACCCAAAAGGCATTACCAGCGTCTTTCCTCATAAATGAAAAAAAAAAACAACCAGAGAATAACATAAATAAACAGAATATGGGTCTGGTCCCCCACTGGCCATGTTTTTTTTTCAGTGGATGTGGATGGCAACTTAGCTGGAAGGGAGGGGGCACAGGGAGCTAATGCAAAGGCATGGCTGCGTGGAGTGGGTCACCACAATCAAGGTTAAATGCAACGCGTGACGTAAGGCTGCATGTGTTTGCGTGTTGTTGACACCGAAGAGCCACCTTTCACCTGTCCAGTCTTTTCACACCAGATGAGACGGAGGGAGGAGCAGAGTTGAGAAAGAGAGACATGTTTGCTTCGTTGCGGTTTGATAGTTTGAGGTGAGTGAGATTTATCTACCTGCATTTGCATCCGCTGTGTATCCACGTCGCACACCGTGTGTCTTTGGTTAGTGCAGTGAGAGATGCAGCAGAACGGACACAGGGCCACCTGCTCTTCCTCACAGTGCAGCAGCCTGTACTCCTCATGACTGGGACAGGTCCAAGCGCTCAGCTCCTCTGCGTCGACTAACAGGTGTCCCGGGGCTGCGCACGGTTGCTGGAGGTGCGTCTGGACGTGCATTTGGCAGCAGGGCTCCTTGCAGCGCAGACAGACCTTCCGCACAGGCAGTGGAGGGCCCCGTCTGCAGAGGACACAGTGCAGCACGGCAGGGATTTTCTCAGTGTTCAGAGCGTTGAAGCGCTTCACTATGTTCGCCAGCTTGAAGTTCTTCTCCAGGGAGGGCTTCTGGTCATAATCGACATTGCACTCGGGACAGCGGACAGCAGCGTTATCTTTGGCCCAGGCCTCTGAGATGCAGCCCTTGCAGAAGTTGTGCTTGCAGGGCAGCTGGATGGGCTCCTCGAAAACATTCAGGCAAATGGGACACAGGAGCTCCTCTTCAAAGCAGCTCTTCCAGTTTGCATCCATGACGCCCGCTGGGTAATATGTTGCTGTAACACAAAATACAATATATACCTTATGAAATAAGCCTATTTTTTTTGGGGGGGGGGGGCGAAATCGCACAGGGCGAGATTGCATTAGATAAAAAATAATCAAAAGTAGTACCTCATTAGTTACATTGTAATAACTTCACAGAACCAAGTGGCATGGCAGTTATTCATGAGGGAATAAAGTCTGAAAGAACTTTAGCCATTCCATTTTGATTTTATTTTTTTTCATCTCATTGTGGAGGTACGACAACGAGATCGGAAATAAGGTGGGCGACACGAGCCGTTTTTTGATAGAAAGTGACAACTCGTAACAGAGGCGGTAAAAATGCGTTCGATAGCAATTAATATTCAACAAATAACAACAAATATACATATGTGTATGTGTATATATATATACCCCCCCAAGCACACATATATAAATATATATACATAGAGAGAGAGAGATATAGAACCGCACCGGCATTCCGGCCCGGTGGTTTCCTGCCGTCAGCAAAACTCCCCGGCATCAGATTCGCATACGTTCAAATGTCGTTCGGTGAAAAAACCCTTCCCCCCCCAAAAAAACAAATAAAATAAATAAGATAAACGCAACGTTACCAACTATTTGTGCTCCATGTCGTCGGCGGACTCCGGAGCGCCTTTAAACGCCGCACAGCGTCGCGTCCATCCCGCTGGGAGGGAGGGAGAGAGAAAGAGAGAGAGAGGGAGAGAGAGAGACGCCGTCCGTCAAGGTCCGCTCGGTGGGGGAAAGAAAAGAAAAATAAAGATTCGACTTATTTCGCCGTTTTTTCTCTCCTCCCGTCAAGTTCGCGTGGGGTGGAGAGTCGGAGGCTGGCGAAGGCGAGTGGAAAGTGGTCGGCGAGGGGGGAGCTCCTACGCGTTTACACACTCACACGCACATACACACCGACTGCCCCGCTCCGATAACGTGACCCGTCACAGAGTTGATACACCGCGGAGGGAGGAGCCGAGGGGGGGGAGGAGAGCCTGATGACCGGGAGGCTGTGCTGGGGCCCCCGGTCACTACCCTCCGGGGCTCCCAGGGGCCGGCGGAGCATGGAGGGGGGACGGACTCCGTGAGAAAAGAGACAAATAGAAGAAAAAAAAAAAACAACAACTTGACTGTTGTAAAATAAAAGATCTGTTAGGAAGGGGCGCTTAGGTGGTGGGGGGAGGGGGTCACTGGTCACCAACCGGATGGCAGGGCCGTTAACCGGTGGAGCCTCCCAGTTCCTCCAACAGACTCCCCATAGTCCTATTTGTAGAAGTAACACATCCAAACTAACTCATCTAACTGATTCATCACTCTACTTTTGACAGAAATCCAGTTGGCGTAGATCTGACGTCTGAAATACACAAATGTGCAACGATTTGTTCCTAATTTCTCCATAATCTTTTCAACCCCCCCTTCCTTTCTTCTCACTCAAAAGTTGACTTCACTTTTACATACTAGCCAATTTTGGCTCCCGTCCTATGACATACAGGCAACTAATTGGCAATTACACTTTCTAAACATTAATTAATTTATTCATTGCCTGTACCATTTATACTCTTGCAAAGCTATTGGTGCCTGGTCCAGCTGTCATTGGGCGAAAGTCAGAGTTCACCCTAGTCCAGTCGCCAGTCCATCATAGAGCCTCATATACGAACATGCAACCTCATTAGATGGTTGGATGGATGGATAGATAGATAGATGGATAGATAATTATTAATCCCCAGGGGGGAAATTCAAATTGTCATAGCAGCCAGGTACATCAAAAAATTTATAAAGTGAGAAAAAATAAAAGACAAAAATGCAACAAGAAAAAACCTTGGCAGAAACACACAGAAGTGCAGTGGACCAGATTGGAGGAGATTGTGTGTTAATTAAGGCATTCCAGCTCAGTGGCCACGGGTCTGGACGAGGCAGATGTGTTTAAGAGTCCGATGGCACCTTCCTGTACCGTTCCTTTGGGCAGCGGGGTTGCATGAGTCTGTTGCTGAAGCTGCTTTTAAGATTGTCCATTAGCACGTCTGGACAATTTTCCTGTGGGAGGAAACCATGGAAACCCCCAGGGTGAACATGCAAATTCTACACAGAAAGACCCTTTGGCAGAATTGAACCAGTGACGTCCTTGCTCTGAAAGCGGAAGTACTAACCTCCACTGTGCTCCACTTCCGCTCACTACTAAACACTTGGGAGTCATTCAGTGGGGGGAAAAGGACTGGTTTCTCAAATTCAAATGCTTGTGAAAGATATCTGAGGTGGGTGCGTTGAGCCCAACATCGGGCCTGTCCATTAGGGCCTGTGTTAAATTACAAAAAACAGACAAATGAAAGTAAGAGGCAGATTTACTCTCATGATGGTTAGTCTATATTGTACAGGTCTACATATTTAGACACAGCATTGATCACATCACTGACATGTGGGTGTGTGTCTGAATCACCTTGTGACATGGAACTCGGGTTATTTGGTGGCCCCTCATACAAGTGGTCCACTGATCTGGTTTCACTACGAGGGTTCAAGAGGAGTTCTAAGTTGCCACGGTGACAGTTTCTAGTTTCTGTTTTTTTTTTTACCTACGTGAGTCAGACAAGGAGACACCAGAAAGACTTGTTTCAATCTTTTGTTTTACTCCAATAGCTAATACACTGTGTGAAAGACATGCACGAATAAGAATAAGAATAAGAATTTTGGCTTCAAAAGGAACCTCAACAGAACATTCTAGAGAATAGTTAACACCTTTAATTCTGCATATGTTCTCTCCCACGCTAGCCTGAGGCATTTTAAAATGCAGTACCTGCAAGTCAAATACTAACAAGAGTCCAATTTTGTGTACCTTTAGAATTTTGTCAGAAAATGTAGTAGTTATTCATCATAAAACAAATTAAGCTTAATCTTGCATAAATCCAGCTGGAGAGGTGCAAAACAAACAAATCCATGTTATATAAGCCTTCTTTAATTGAAATGAACAGGTATTAATTTGAATATCTATAATTGAACCTTTATAAATTCACCATTATCAACAGTATTGCTATTCAAAATGTAAACTCAAGCCACATAACTATTCATTTCTGACACAGCCTTAAAACACATGTACATTTTAAAATAATTTATTTTAGCTAAAATACTGAATGTAAGAGTCTCTGAATTTCGGAAGAGGTCACAAGGGAGATACACTTTATATGCTTACGTGTTAATTTTTTAATTTGGGCATGATTCCTGCATTATTTCCAGGTATAGGGGAAGTTTTAATGCAGACTTTACATAACTGAACATTGGCTGGTTAGTCTTTACAGAAGTACGTAACTCCTGAGCACTTTGATTTCATTGTGACATCACATATTGAAATGAATCAGCTTACATGTATAACTTCTAAATGCATTGTATAATGGCAAGTTATAGTGTTCAATCTCTATGGGGAATAACTTCCACAGTTATTTTTTAATCAGTGTTCCAGCTTTATTTGTGTAATTACCTACACTCTTTAATGCACTTGGGATTACAATCAGCAAGTTCAATCAAATAAGACAGTAATAGCAAAACACCTTTTCAGTGTAATCTAAACTTTGAATCTGTCATTCGGAATAAAAAAAAAGACAGACAAAAATACATTAGGAGTACATTTGTTGTGAGAAGAAATTGTAGTCAAAAAAAGGTCTTCAGGTTTGGTGTTACTGAGGAATGCAAAGGCAGAAAAAAGGACAGGACGAGCACCAGCCCAAATTCAAAGTGATGCTGTGACAATGAAAGGAGCATTAATGATCAGACAGCACAAGATCCTATAAACTTCTTTTTAACTTAAGGCACTGAGGAATCTCCATCTTGTTTTTGAGCAGATCCTCTAGATGACACAAATAAAAATATCTCCAAAGAACGTGGCCACAGGGGGAACTTGAGTAAGCAAACAGCAAGCAGTTATGATGGACAGTAGAAATGTTTGGTAAACATTGAGAGGCAGTGAATAATTCATCATTCAGTTTGTTAGTACAGAATAGTGACACCATAAAGGAAATGACCCACTGCTTACTTTGGTATGACCGTAACATATAAAAGAAAAAAATGTCCAGCATTTGTAAAAACTATACATGATAGAGTAATTGGAAAAACACTCATGAGGATTCCACATGCTACTTTCCTTATTATCAACACTGGAATAAATAAACTGCTTTTGAAACAGCAACCCATTTGTTGCTGAAACATTATACATGACAATAACAGAATGCAGACTTAAATGAAATTCCATATATATTATACTTAAGATGTTGGCAGGCTGCTGGGGGAAGAACAGCATCCTGTCTGTGGTCCTCTTGCTGCCACAGGAAAATGCTGTCAACAGTTAGGCTAGTCTGAGGACAGTCAAAGGTCCTCTAAGTCTTGATATCATTCCTCCGAGGATCAGACAGTCTTTAGGAGTTTGAGCTTTCAACTGAGAGTACGAGTCATTTCTGTGCATGCTGACAGCACAAGGTGGCTGCCCGTCCTGGAGGTTCTCCTCTGAGCTTGTGTGTCTGCTGGTGTTTTAGTTTGTTTCAGATATTTCATCTGTCTCATTGCAAGGGATTATCAAACACTATGTCTGGTAGGACAGAGATCTTCAGCTTCTTTTCTGGCCAACTGTACTCTTTTGGCAACTTTGTCTGTGAAAGCAGAAAGGAAACAAGGAAGTAAAAAAACAAACAAAAAAAATACAATAGGGGAACACAAACAAGATGATTTATTATTTATTTTGTATTATATTATATTTTAATAATCCCCTGCGGAAAATTAGTCTCCGCATTTTGGCCATCATGGATGAACCATTCGCAGTTGGTAACCACTTAGCGGTGCCAGGGAAGCAGTTAGGGGTTCAGGGTCTTGCTCAACAACACTTTGACAGGCTAGAAGGAATGCAGAAATCGACCAGGAAAGTTCAGTTCCAAGGACGACTGCTCTAACCCCCTGAGCCATGCCGCCCCTTAAATGAATAAATAAACAAATAAATAATATATGTGCTAATTTTTTTTAATTCTCTGATTATTTATTTAGATCAATAATATATATTTTATATATATTTATAAAAAATAAGATTTACTTACCTCCTCACGAGTGTTAAGTTCTTGTAGATCACTAAGCATCTGCTCCACAAACTCTTCAGTCAACAATATCTTCGTAGAAAAAACAACAAATAAAAAACACCTTAAATATGAAGGCTGCAACCATAGGCTGCAACCGTAAAAGTCTGTGTGCAAGTAAGTGTCTGTGTGTTTACCTGAAGCCATGGCCCGTGTGCTGCATATGGATGCTCTTCAGTAGCAAAAGCTCCCTCAACTCCCGTAGACACAAATGTAATGGCTGTGTCTCCATTGATACTCTTGTAAGTAAAGTGTCTACCGTGCAGTAAGCGCCCCCTATAAGAGAATACAAATTGAAGTTCACATTTAATCACACATCAGTTGTTCATTTTTTGGAATAATGTTGCAGTCAGAAGCATCTTTTCGAAAGCATTGGGACATTTCACGATAACTACATAAATAAACAGTTTTCTGCATTTCAGTTCCAATCGATACAGGCTTTATAAATATATCTGCCATTCACTTCTTGTTCAAAGAGGGGCCAAGACAAACCCTTCAGAACTGAGACATCTGCAGAAGACTATGAGCTCTTACCTGACTTCTGATTAGCTGCTTCAGGCACTGGACTAAGTTCTTCATTGAGCTTTTAAATTTTTTTTACATGTTTACAGTCACTGTTTGGACGCAGCATTCAACATACCCCCTTGTAAGTGCCTCGTAACTGAGCCTATTTCACCCTGTATTCTCACTTCTGCATGTCACTAAACCTCTCACACAATGGTCTCACTGTAAACTGGCCTTGGTCTTGTTCGTTCCCCGGAAATGTTATAAAAAAGTTTCTCCTGCTCTCCCGGCTGTGGGGAGAGCAGCACGAGGAGCGTTTACCATCCCCTTAGTGTAAACTGGACAGCAATAGATATTAGCTTTGTTCCTGGGAAAAAAAGCAAATTTCCAAAAATACGGAGCTGTATTGACTCCACTGACTCCAATATAATGATGCGCCAATAACAATGACAAACTGCTGACTTCCTCAACTAAGTCAAGGGTCAGGAAAAAAAGTCTATCATGTTTACAGAAGATTTCAGTGATACAGAATTAAGTCGTATGCAGGGCAAATATGAAAAAATGTGACATTTATATATCTATAGCCACTTCAATATGCCTTGTACTGTTCAACCCTATTTTCACGTGTATTAGCATATGACACTTTGACCTGGATTAAAAATGATAGTGAGAGAAATGGAAGGTATGACTTCATATGAAGAAAGCCCCTTTTGTTTGAGAGCCTGATGTCATCTATTAGGAGATTCAGTCCCACTGATTCTAAACTGTTCTCAAGCTTTATCATTGTTCTTTCTCTGGTATATTAAATATCATGAGTGGGAGAAGGAGAGCGACTGGAATGGTACTGTACCGCAGGCAGAGGGGCAAAAGTGTGCCTGACTCCTGGTTAAATTTCAGATGGACACTTTCCAACTGTCGTGTTCGGACAAGCTCATGAGGAACAATGGCTGCTGAGCTCTCACTTTCTAAACTGTCCTTTCGACTTCTGAAAAATAGAGACAGAAAAAAGTATGGTAAGCGTTAAAGGAAAAAGTAAGTGAGGAAGTAAGAAATTAAAAAAAAACAATAAGGCAACTCATGTCAGTAAATACTTGGCCTCCATCTGCCGATTGAAATGTAAAAAAATAATTTGATAATTCATCTTATGCCATTTTGGCCTGCTTCTAAAGCTTGGTAACAAGATTTAAAGGGCTTTAGCATGTGCCAGATCAATCATAATTCATTATCTTAAACAGGGTGGGCTTGACACAAGGCAATGTCTGCAGCATAGACATTAAATCTGGAATTAAGTGGTTTTCCAAGCGAAAATACTTGTGCCCCTACCAGTATTTGGTAGCAACATGAAGTTTGTTTAAAACGTTCAAGTTCTCTGCGCCAAATTATACATTCCATTATTCTCATTGATTGTTTTGGTGAGTGCTGTCTCTGGTTGTTGCATCTCTTGCTGCTTCCCTATGATTAGCTGTAGGTCTTACATATATCGTCCACAGCACTATTTGGTTAGTTGCTATGGTTAACATCCCCTACAAATCTGACATGAACTGAGGGGGACCAGACAAATTCGTGATCCTCTGGATGTAGAAATTTTCACCTCTGGGAGTGAGAGAAAAGGGTGTGCGTTTGTGGAGAAAACTCACTGAGGTCTCTCATGGCTCTGTCTCTGGCTGTTGATGGGCGGCAGTGCTGTTTTGCTATTGAACTCCAATCCTTTTCGAAGAGTCTCTCTGATTTGCTCTGTGTCTGTCAACACAGACATAAATAACAGCACCAGCTTATTCCACCATACACTACTGACTGCATCGTTCCTTGATCAGCTCAGATTCAAGCTGTGTATAGACGCTGAGGAAGGCAAGCTGTGATAAAGAAGTTATGCCACACCTTTATCAGAGAGCCTTCGTGGTTGTGATCCTATGCAAATGGATCGACTGTCCTCCTCATCTTCAGGTGGTCGACTTAAATCATCCCACAAACACTTGGCGCTGACTCCGCTGAGGTTGGAGCCCTCTGTCTCAATACCCTGATCCACCCTCTCCTGCTTAGATTAGCAAGCAAAATACGCAGTCATTAACACAAGTACTGCATTGAGATTTACTTACCAAGAGGGAGCGCTAAATTCTGCTAAGATAATAGGAACACATAAGCTGTTGCTTAATATTATCCTTGCAAAGATCTCCTCAGAGTGATCTGGTAAATACACAATTACCTTCAATCTTTTATGAAAAATTCCATGACTACCGTTGGGTCAGTTTCAGAAAACAGTGCAACAGGATTCTTTCCATCAATAAGTCGGTCATCAACCAATTGTACACTAACATAATCTCTTCATAGTTGTGATTTTTTTTTTAAATCTCAAGACTGTCCAATCATCAATATTTTTTCTACTTACTCCTATCTAAGAAAAAAGAGGGCTTACAATCAAAACCTCTACTTCAAAGAGGCGGTTCTATCGGGGTTTTACATGAGAAATTAGTTGAAAAAATATATACATTTAATACATATGGAGTTCTATTCTTACAATATGTCATGCGAGACAAATATACAACATGTAAGGGAAGTACATATTGATAAGTTGTTTAGTATCAAATTAACAGATGACACACCTGTAAAAGTATCCTACCATTTATCTCACACTGTCAAAGTGTAATACAGGGACCTTAAGTCTGGGTCTTACTTGTAGGTGTGGATCAATGTCAAAAATGGTCTCCCCTCTTCTCATGTCTGTTATCAGCCAAGGGCCACCAGCTCTGAAGGCAAAACAAGTCATCAATATTAGTCGTAGACAGCATCAGCACAAGTTAATAATGAGGAGTTAACAATACACCTCTGTTGCTATTCACAACAAATAAATTGACAAGATTGCTTATTGAGGCAAAGCAATATTTGAACTTTACGTGTGGTCAATGACCGAGCTGCACCAATTGTAGGAATGATTTATCATTCATAATTGAAGGAACATCTGGTCATTCAAAACTAATTGTATGAGATCACTGGATTTTTCTTTCACACTACAGATATTTCAACTGACCCAGTGCTTTTGGGCAATTCTAGGCAAAGGAAGTGATAATCAGGATTACCATTTCTTTCAAGCCAATACTTAACATTGTTTTTTATGAAATATACACTACATAAAACAGTTCAACACTCTAATTTCATTGAAAATAGTAGTACTCATTAAGATTGCTATGGGAGAGTTCTGACAAACAGTTTGACTCACACTCGAACTCCACGCATAAGCTCCAAGATGCCCTGACCATTCCACTGCTGAGCTGCCTGTAGCTCCTCAGTACACACGCCTACAATCTATGGGACACAGTGACAATAATGCTGTGAGGGCTACATGCTTTTGACTGACTTAATGTATTAACATTTATGTCAGGGGATTTAAAAAGGCTGTTGAGAATCAATATGTTGTCCATATAAGTCCATCACAATATTTCCAAAAATAGAAAACTGTAGATACAATGAATAGATGTGCTACTGCTCGTATAACGTGTATACCTGGATTTTTTAATGTATAATGATAAGTCAGTCCCAATTGTCTATGAAAATGACTCATGTATCGCGATTATACTACAAAGTTATTTGTTTGTTTCTCTCACCTGGAGAAAGCTCACAGTGCCAAATGGAGTTTGAATCGGTTGCATTTGTGGGTCCTCTGTAAGTAACATGTGCTGGATGCGTGATTCGCTGTTGTCTAAAGGACTGTGCCATGACACGTGGTCTCCACTACAAAATGTATTTTCTGTGGAAAGAAGAAATGTAAAAAGCACATTTACAGAGAAGGTATGACTAATTACAGTTTAAGATTGAGCCTGTGCCTTCCACCAACAGTGAGAGCTCTCTACTCCAAACTTTCATTCTCCAATGGTAAAGAATAATGGAGGCAAAGTCATAAGACAAGAGGGGACAGAGATCAGCATTACAATGACAGTGACAGGGAGTGAAGTTGAAACTTAAAGGCAGTAGAAAGGCACAATTATAAGTTTCCATGTGAGGACTATTTTAATATGCACCCACTCCAGTTTTTGTGCAGGAGAAATGTGAGGGGAATGATAGCCAGGAATCAACATTCATTTAGTCCAGGGGCCCAGCCCACCCATGTGCAAATTGATCCCAGCTGGAGAGAGGAGATGAGTGGTGACGAGATGGGAGCTTGGAGAGAATGGCCTTCTTCTCCGCTTACATGGCTTTGAAACATCCCCATCTTAAGTTGCAGCTGAAGGATTTAAGAAAGTTTGCTGTAGATGCCCGTAGCAGATTTTATTCATGCATGTTTGGCTGAAATCCAGCCCACCACGCTGGTTACGCTGAATTTCTTACTGTTTTATATGCTAACAGGTTATGTGAGATACAAACTCTTAGCTTGAAATCTGATGATATTCTTAATTCAGAGATAATGAACAAATGATCCAAACACTGACATAAGCAATGAAACTCAACAAGCACAACTGCGCTACTACTGGAAATGAGCCTGGCACCGGCACCGTATTATAACGGGGAAGGCTGTAGGTACTATTTTGAAATAATATAATGGAGGTAGTATTACAGGCAATATAGCATTACTACAATGTGGTTTTGTGTCTATGCCAAAAGTTCAAGGTCAATGGACATCCATGCCTGTCCACATTACAAAATAATTGCTAGTGAAGTTGTTTCCTTGACCAATGACCTAGGAATTTGATGTACATTTAATTCTAATCAAACCATGCATTTCCAAGGAACATCGTCATGAGTGTATACGATGCACTCATAGCTTTAGTGAGAACCAAGGGCAGAAGAAATTTCCACTGCGTTCTTCAGATTCCCCATTCAAAAAATGTAAGGAATGTATAGAAAAAAAATAATGCTTCCTCAAGTTGCTACTCATGGCCTTAACATGTTTTCCCGCTAACCCATTGAATGCATGTGCCTCATACGTGACTCCATTAAATAATGCATTTTTTCAATCTGATGTATCACAACATTCCCTTTACTGTACAAAGCCTGATAATAAATTAAAAAGTAAGAACTCACAAGGGATTACTCTCATTGGAATCCGACTGTCAATATCATCCAAAATCAAGTTAAGTTACAAATAAGTTGCCTGATTTAAGTTTTTTTTTTCATTTCAGAGACAGAGGAATGAATGGATGGGTGAATCAAAAAACATTTTTGATCTTGCACTAAGAAAAAAACACTGAAGTTATCAGTGATGTGCGGCTCCCCCCAATGAAAGAAGTGTGAAATGTATAATTTCTTGGTTTTTGTAGTTATTACAATTACCTGATTGGAACACGTAGCGAGCTAAGCCTTGCATGAGTTCAGCTGGCCAGGTTGGTGGAGCTGTCTCTCCCACCTCTCTTTTAAGTCTAAAGGTGAGTTCAAAACCAAAGCCACTTGGTTTGTCCAGTCCTGCAAATCTGACACACACACAAGCATGCAAAAGCAATGAGCACATAAACAGAAATATTTAAGTCCCAAATGCACTAGCATCAT
This sequence comes from Fistularia tabacaria, assembly GCA_901007705.1. Classification (NCBI taxonomy): domain Eukaryota; kingdom Metazoa; phylum Chordata; class Actinopteri; order Syngnathiformes; family Fistulariidae; genus Fistularia; species Fistularia tabacaria. The sequence goes on from CAAKHD010005429.1 coordinate 367,817, forward strand.
CAGCTCTACATTACTTGATGAAAACAACGATTTAGAGTGAAACATCAAGTTGATCGTTCACACATCACACAGAATAGTTTCAGTGATTTGAAATGTTGTTTTGTGTAATGAACTGTGGAATGAAGTGTAATGTTATTATATGACTTTATCTGTCCCATTGAAAAATCGATTAACATTTTACTTCAGCCTTATTTCCTGTAGCAAGAGCACATCCATATATGAAACAATAGAAGTACTTACTCGTGAACTCTGTTGTCCCCATATAGGTCGCTCAGCCCAAAGCTGACATAATGCCAATGTTCTTGGATGTCCTGTGCTGGGCACCCCGTGTTCCTATACATACTAATATAGTCCAATGGGTCGGGACCACCTAACCTGTGAGAGGAATATCATCCATAAGTAAGTCCACGTAATGCTTTTTTATTGAATTTTTTTCCTTCAACTGGCACATCCTGTCAGTACTGTTTACCTTTCTTTGCACTGTTTATATCTCATGGCAACCATATGCTTACTTTTTTAAATATATTTTTTTGCCACCTATCTTCACTCTATACAGTTAAATCAAAATTTCATTGTACATGGAAACACGTTTGACAATAAACACTCTGAATCAACGAATTAACAATAGTACACAACACACGTAGACCCACATATATACACAACTGGCACATGTAAATTATGGCATTATGAATTAGCTAAGTCAAGCCAGAGTGCTAAATCTCAAACTTCAATACCCAAGTTAGCGTTTGATATAAATTGAGGACCTAGCGACAATGCTAGCCAGGAGGCTAGTAGTTAGCTAAAGGCTGCCTTTGCAGACAAAGTCATCGATTCTATACCTGCCGTGCGAGAAACAGGGGTTGAATAACGACCCACCAGTACTTCACGATGGCTGTAACTTGAAGCGGGTTGGCCTGGTCCGGGTAAAGGCGCCGGCATTCCGAGTAAATAGCTTGTAATCCAGGGGGAAACAGCGACACTAGTCCATGGGCTTGGGCTCCACTGTTAGGCCGTACTTCATCCATGCCTCAGCCTCGAACTGAGCTGGTTATAGTACAAAGAAAAACACTTCGTGGCAATTCCTTTTTGCAACTTGCACCAGATGAAAAATGGACCAACGTTAACCATAAAAGCTTCACATTAGCGACGATATTTTAGCTAAGACAAGTTAAACACCAGTCGTTGTGCTCCATCAAGAAAGAGCCCAGCCTGTTACACATAACTTTGCGAAAAAAAAGAAGCTGCATGTCCATTGGTCGGTGCGATATTTTGACGTCACGAGATGACGTCAACCGTAGCCAATGATGACGAGGTGTGGGTTCGCGTTGTTTCATAGACCTAAATAATCGGCCGCTCAATTAGACAGTAGCAATATTTGATGCCAAATTATGAGTTAACAAGTCATGACTTGCCATATGGACCAAACCAGGAAGATAAGATGATCACATCTGCAACAGCATCCCACATATCAACAGTTTGTTTTAGGACGTTGTGACGAAGCATTAATAAAACTCTTCTTCTTCTTTTCCTTTTGGATTTTCCCTTCAGCGATCGCCACAGCGAATCAACCTTCTCCATCTAACCCATCTAACCCTGTTATCTGTATCCTCATCTCTCATGCCAACTACCTTGATATTCTCTCTCACTTAGTCCATAAATCTTCTCTTCGGTCTTCCTCTAGACCTCCTTACTGGCATCTCCAATTCCAGCATCCGTCTACCAATATAGTCCCGATCCCTCCTCTGTACATGACCAAACCATCTCAGTCTGGCTTCTCTGACCTTCTCTCCAAAACATTTAACATGTGCTGTCCTCGATGGACTCATTCCTGATCCTATCCATCCTCGTCACTCCCAAAGAGAACCTCAACATCTATCTTCATCTCTGCTACCTCCAGCTCTGCCTCCCGTCTTTTGTTCAGTGCCTCTGTCTCCAAACCATACAGCATCGTGGGTCTCACCACTTTTTGTACACATTTCCTTTCATTCTGGCTGATATTCTTCGATCACATAGAACCCCTGAAACTTTTCTCTACTCATTCCAACCTGCTTGAACCTCTCCATTGCTCTGGACTGTTGACCCTAAGTACCTGAAATCCTCCAACCTCTTGATCTCTACTCCCTATAGCTTCACCATTCCACCTGGGTTCCTCTCATTGACACACATATATTCTGTCTTGCTGCGACTAACCTTCATCACCTCTCCTTTCCAGAGCATACCTCCACCTCTCAAGATTTTCCTCAACCTGTTCCCTGCTCTCACTACAGATCACAATGTTTTCTGCAAACATCATGGTCCATGGAGATTCCTGTCTAACCTCATCTGTCAGCCTGTCCATCACCACTGCAAATAAGAAGGGGCTCAGAGCTGATCCCTGATGAAGTCCAACCTCCACCTTGAACTTCTCTGTTACACCTACAGCACACTTCACCACAACCAGCATACATGTCCTGGACCAGTCTAACATATTTCTCTGCCACTCCAGACTTCCTCATACAAAACCAGAGTTCTTCTCTCGGCACCCTGTCGTATGCTTTTCTAGGTCTACAAAAGCGCAATGCAGCTCCCTCTGACCTTCTCTGTACTTCTCCATTAGCATTTTCAAAGTAAATACTGCATCTGTAGTACTCTTTTTAGCCATGAAGCCATACTTCTGCTCACAAATACTGACTTCTCCTCTCAGTCTAGTTTCCACTACTCTGTCCCATAACTTCATTGTATGGCTCATCAACTTTATCCCTCTATAGTAACCGCATTTATGCACATCCCCCTTATTCTTAAAAATGGGCATCACACTTCTTCTCCACTCCTCAGGCACCTTCTCTCCTTCTAAGATCCTGTTGAATAATCTAGCCAGAAACTCTACTGCTGCTTCTCCTAGACACTTCCATACCCCCACAGGTATATCATCTGGACCAACTGCTTTTCCATTCTTCATCCTCTTCAATGCCCTCCTCACTTCACTTTTACTAATCTCTGCTACTTTGTGGTCTACAATGCCACTTGATGAAAATGTGTGTGAGTCCATAATGCACTTTTAGTCCAGACATAAATAATGATCTGACGTGTTATGAATGGTCTTCGAAAGGTCAGAAGTTGTTTATATTTGCCTTGGAGTTATCAAGGGGGAAATAGTTTATAATACAATCTCATTTAAAATCAGTTCACATTTAGTGTTTCCTTTCCCCCAGGAAAGTTATGGAACTATCCACTACTTATGTTTTGTCAATAATTGTTTGGACATGGTTTCTTGGGTCACACAGTGCAGGGCCTTGTTTATCTCAACATTGTGATGACATTAAAAGGCTTTTGCATATTTGTTAGTATTCCCTTGGATTTTTATAATGTATAATGTATACTTTATTTTTAGCAGCAATTACTTACAGAAAAAAACAATATGGTGAGGTCATTGTGATTCTTTTCTTTCCTTAATCACATCATAATGTCATCTTTATTATATTCCAGAGTGGCAGTGATGGAACATGGTGGTTAAACATCAAACTAATTGGGCCCCGGACTCGTCTTGATTCTTGACAGCTATCAGTCTTGTTCACATATATTGTAATAACCATTTTTTAGAGTAATGTCTCTCTCCACAACCATGACCAATTTGAAAATTTGATGTTTCTTGAATTACAGATAAATCCTCAATTTCCTAAATCACTATCGCTACAGTACCAGATTTAAGGGTCAGCATCAGGGATTCACAACCCATGTTAGATGAGATTGCCATGTGTCTTTACAACTTTCTTTTTTCCTTTTAATACCACATACAAAGGGTACATATCATATTCTTAGTTTGCTGGTTTTATAGAATTACAAAGCAATCATGCCTGAATATCACTGCTTCTGAAAACTCTGAAAATTTTTCATCATCTAAATGGCCTCAATATTGGCATGCTGTACATGCCAAATAAACACAAAATTAGAGGACATAATTAACGTTTATTTTGTTGATAACCATGTACATTTTAATCACTTACAGTGCATTTGAATTCATTAACAGTACTGTAGACATATTATAAATAGGTATGATCAAAAAGAACACAATTCTTCGGTTTGTCTTTACTTATATTCTCTGGTACTAGCAGAAAGTTTGACACATAAGTACCATGCCAAAAGAACTGAACCCATAGATGACTCTTGAACATGCTACCATCTATGGAATACAGTTCTCATAGTAGAGCACTTATCAAAATCAGATCCTGAGAAACTTCTTGATCCTTTGTTAATGTCTTACAAGCAAAGCTGAAAAAAATACACTTATGAGTTAGATGAAACCCCATTTAACAAAAGCATTAACGTATCCAACCCAACCATTCATAAAGTAACAAGCAGCTAAAAAAATTGCATAACAAATATACAACTTAATAGAAAAGTTACGAGGAGTGTTGTCTGAGATATATTAGACAGCACACTTAGTGTAAGCCTCTCATGACTCACCCCATTTCTGTGGAAAAGCATGATGATGAGTTGATGACGTCCGGCCTACCTCTTTCATCAGAAGATTGAGCAAGAGCATATGACTGCAACTCAGCTTAGTTTGATTTGTAACTGTTGGACTCTGCTTTACATGATTCAGTGGCTTATAGAAGAATAAAATATTTTTCTTTCTCTGAACATTTGACGTATATTAACACATTCATTGGGAGAAAAAAACAAAAGTCTAAAATAAATCTCCAAAATGAGTGTTATGATTGAAAAGATCCAATCCTGATGCTACAAAAAAGCCACTTGTGGGGTTCCAACATCATCTCAGAAAACCAACTCTTCATGTAAGTATTCCTGGTAATGTTTCACAACTACTAAAAGGAACTTGTCTGTTAGGCTGATGCAAGCACTGGATCTTTTCATAGTGACAGTACTCTGGACAAAGTGTGAAATGACTCATCATTTACAGCCAAACACTCCCAGGAAAGAACTTTGGGACAGTATCATTTATTGACATTGTAGCAATTGGTTGATATATCTTTGAACTCTTCAAGTACGTTTGGTATTAACTTACCATTCAATGCTTAGATTTTCCGTGGTCATCCAAAAATAACTTAATTCAAGGTCTGGAGCTGATAGTGACAGTGCAGTGAGATAATTCTCTTAGTTTAACACTATTTCATTCGGTTTGAGAACACATTCCTTAAGGATACATGCAATACAGTGCCATGAACCTCATGAGGAAGGCCACACCTGAACACAGTCAGGAAACTCCTGCCTTCTTGTTAGTTGGCCTGGGATACAACAGGTTCTGCAGCTTACTAAGTTTAAAAAATATATCCTGATAAAAACATTAAAAAGGTCGAAATGAATCTGTATTTCACACAACATGAAAATTATTAACACAGCATGACAGACAAATCAGTGCAATCTCTGCTTACTCTTTAACAGTTCTAAAGAAAATAAGAAAGCTATAATACATGTCAGGTTCTAACACTTTTGTTTAAAAATGTAAAGTGTATGATTTTTTTGTTGTTAATTTTTAATGACAGTCTAGTCTAGTTTCCTGAAAGAAAGTGCAACAGTTCCTTACCAAAAGACTTATGCTGGTCATTCATTGATGAGTGAACTTTCCAAGCCTTGAGTAAATCACAACTGTGACTCGTCATAAAAGGACTCTTAAAGCTGCCCTCTTCCAAAATCAAAATGTAACACACTTCACAGGTCCCATTTTAGCAAAGCAAAATTTTCTAAAGTTGAATGAGCAGTTACCTTCCATGCAGTCATTTTACACAAAGCCATTTCTTACCAGTTCACCTGACATTCCCACGTCCTCCAATCTACAGGTAACGATATGGAGCACTGTCTCACATTCAGAGCTAAACAACCTTAAATACCATCATCTTTCACATCACCCATCAGCCTCCCTCCCTCTGTACGGTAAGACTAACAGTCACTTCCCAGTAAGAAGGAAACAGTGGGAGTGAACAACACGCCCCCTCACAATGAATCAACACATAATAGTTTCTGAGGAAAACCATCTGACTGGCCCTGCCCCATTCCCATAAAGCAAGCAGGGGAAAGGCTGTGTCTACTGTAGGAATCAGGAATTCCCCCATTAGCCATGTACAGCTGTCGAGATGAGAGACGCTGACGAAGCTGACACACCAGTGAGGCAGCCATATGCAACAGAAACTTCAGTTCACTGTCTCTGTGAATGTGAGCTTGAGAATGATATTACTTCTTATTACATACTGGAAATTCTGGCCACACGCTCTGATGCTGAAATGTAAATTAATGTGGACAGTGGGTCCCCGGGCATTTCTAAATATTTGTCAGGTGCATATTACTTGCTATTACTTGTCTCATGGCTATTTTTAGGATGAGACTAATCTGTGTGAATTTTTGTACAACTGGTGTTATTTAGAGTAGTCAGGTGAGGTTTGTTTGGTCTCTGGTAATGTTTAAACTACATGTGCACATTCTGATTAAATCATATACTGTAAGCAGGCTGTCGTCAGCGGGGTAAAACTAATTTTTAAACTGACATTTGGATCTGTTTCATTGTTCAGTGACCGTAAAGCCCTTGGATCCCTCGTTGAATTCCAGACCAGATTCAAGAAATTGATCTGGACTTCATACAAACTTCCCCAGGAGAGATTGAAGCAAAAGGTTTCAATGATGTGGGCCACAGGGGATTCCACGCTCATGGAAGCTACATTGTACTTCCCTTCTGGTACTTGGTTTCACATTTATACATCATTTCCAGGATATTAAAGCATTACAATATCTCAAGATTTTTTGATTTTGCAACAAAGCACACCCAGAAAACAGAAGACTCATGTTCTTATAATACTGACAGAAAAGGTCATGGAAACACATATTATCCAAGCACAGCCATGATTGCACTAAGAGGTACAGAACCCCTATAGAGTCCCACCACTAATGCGCTATGACTCTTGAATCCACTCTGAAAGTACAACCTTTGCTGGTGGGATAAATTGCAATTGACATTTTGTGCCAGACTTCAGTAACAAGCCTTGCTTTCATTCTGCTGTTTGCATGGGGGAAATCACTTGCAAAGGTCACTGAGCCCATTTCCTTTCTATCCCATGTATCTAAAGACCTGTAACCAGCATTTAATTACTGGCAAATATATTAAAAGTGTCTATGTGTGAGAGTGAAGAAAATGTGTAGGTGAAGAAAAAAAACACCAAGCAGGACATTTTAAAGTAATTGTTTTTTTTTATTACAGCTTGATTTTGTTTTTTTTGCAACTGCAGTAATTGTGAATTTACAAGTTTCAGAGGAATTCACTTTCAACCGTCCTTCGCCGTTTTAAAACGCAAGACCACTACATGTCTTTGAAGTCCTGTTTGTCCATCCCACAAGTGATCCACTGAGAAAGTACCCCTGTCCTCCACAAACAACTTAAAGAGATGTAGTCCACCACCAACGCCAAAGTAGTGGGATTTGGTGGCAAGGTACACAAGACCATCTGTTGCCAGAAGTTTCTGGAGAGTTTCATGTAGAATGGGATAGTAAGCAGTGTTGTAGATAGTCTCAGAGGTGAATATGATGTCATATTTTAATGGTGGGTCTCTCTTGAGAAGAAACTTATGAAATGTGCTCCAGTCACCTGAGAAAAATTGACATCTGGCTAATAATGAATGCTGCAGTGGGTCTATAGCTCTTCTTTTAAGTGGTGGTTTTACATCTTTTGTCAATTCTTTCTCCCTTTTGCTGCAGTCCTTCTGTTTCCCCTCGCTTTTCCCTTCTCTTTCATCTTCGCTGTCGCTGTCGTCCTCTTGGCAATTCAGTACCACATTTGGCAGAGTGAGTTGTTCAATCACTGTACTGTTGTAGTCTTGGAAGTGAACATGCCTAGCTCCTCTCTTCAGAGATAGTATTCCCAAAAGCCCAGCACCACAGCCCAAATCCAAAATGGCCTTTCCAGCAAAAGTCTCACCATTTCTCTCAATCAGCTCCAGCAGGTCATAAGTGCACTCCCACACCTTCAGTCCTCCCTCGTACACACCCGATATGAGGTCAGATCTCTGCTCAGCAGTGCGAGACAGAATCTTTTCCCCGTCCTCTCTCTCTGAGATGGTCTTTTCAAAAATTGTCTCATTAAGAAAATGCAAAGGAGGAAGAGTTCCGATGATGACTGTTTCAGAGACAGCGTCTAGAAAGAGGTGTTTTGGGTCACAGGGTGGAAGGTGCTCTCTGGCCTCTTTAACTGGCTTTGCCGGCTTAGCACTTTCCTTTGTCTGAAAAAAAGCAGTATGGTTGATTAGGGACCATAGCCTGACTATGTTATTTGTCTTGAGCTTCTGTGTGGATGAATAACAACACATCATAGAAGATAAAGTGTTTTTGCAAAAAGGTGCTGTGGAGGAAAGTGCCCCAAGGCCAAGGTAGAAATACTGAACTAAAAGGACAGTGTACTATTACCTCCCGAAAATTCATGTGAACATTACTTTGCTACTAGTGACATATAATATAAATAATAACATTGATTTACTCATGCTCCTAGTGACACAAAACACTTCCCTGTGAGGTCATGGCTAAAAGGTTAAACTGTCAAAGTACCTGCTCTAACAGATCCCGAGTCAAACAGAATTTCTAAGGTCAAATGGTTGTGGTGGAACTACTACAGTCAATATCAAATACTCAATGCTCAATAAAAACTGTATGTGTGAGTTCATAGCTGGAATTGGATTTACTGAGATTGTATTTGTGTGTCTGCTTTCTTTGGAAGAGGGAAAGGGACTCATTTATTTAAAAGAAGGAAGAGAAACTGATCCAATGTGATGCGTGTTTGATCTAGATAGTGTTGTACAGGATTTACCATCAGCACTGGGTAGCAAAAATTCACTAAGAGACAATCTGTACGTGAATAAAAAGTGTTGTGGAGTAGCGAAGTCCATCCCCATTCCGACGTTACAAGTCCTGGCATGACAATTTCCACCTGATATTTGAATAAAGCAGTTAATGACTCACTACTGGGCTAACCTCAAAGGGCAAAATGTAACATCCTCACAACGATGGTCGACCATGATTTCAGGGAAGATGTACAAGACAAAGTTCAAGCCTTTCACTGATCGACAACGTAAATGGAGATTCAATGGATGTTGCCAATGTCAAAATTACCCACAGACTGTAAATTCCAGGAAGCCGTCAGTTTGACACAATAGAGGGGGCTGCCTTTTTCGATCCCTGGCGGGGATTTTGCTTGAATAACAAAAGCATCAAACTGTCTGAGACGGATTCGATGCTTGCAGTAATAATCCAGAATACAGCGGATTTTTCCGCGACTCCAGCTCATGTCCTGGCACAAAAAATTACCTTTAAAAGCTATACATGATCATTACAAAAATACTAAACAGTGCATGTGGCCGTGTGAGGGAGAGCAAGCGGAGGTCAAGAGTTCAGTAGTGAGATGTCAGAACGAGTGACGCAGGGACGAGGGAAAGGGCGAGTTAACATTATGTTATGTAATTGAAAAAGACCAGTTTCGTATCCCGTTCGATGCTGTGGCTGTACCGAGAATCGGCGTTGCATGTGTTACTGGATTTGTCGAGAAAAGCTTAAAGGAGTTCCTCAAGTAACACTCAGCGTTACTCACATGTTTAGCTGCTAAGTCTTTAACTACGTTTTGCGAATCGTTTCCATCCAGATCCTTCGGGTCTGTTGTTTCGTTGTGCAAATCGAAGTTAAAGCAAAATGACATTGTGATTTCAGAACCAAACGACGAATGGAAAGGTTTGGTAACCGGGTTCCCCGGGAAGGTCCACTTGTACAGCAGCAGCCCTCGTGTCAGTGCGGTTGACAAACGAAGAAAAGGGAACATTACCGCCCTCCCCGGTATGGAGTGTGTTTCCGTTCTCAACCTCCTCAGAATAAAACGAACATCACACCACCAACACCTAACACCAGTAGTGATGATAGAAATTCCTAAAGAGTAATAATGATACAGTTTTGTAATCACCAAAGGCGGCCTCCACTCAAATGATCACAGACATAAAAACCACAAGAACAACAAGTAAACCCACATAAAGGCTGAACAAAATCCCAAAGCATTATTTATTTATTTATTTATTTTATCATTCTTTTATTTATTTTCATTAGTATAGCCCCATGATTTAGTATCACAACAATCTATCTATTTCGGAAGAGAAAAAAAGAATGAATCATAACCATCATCAGCAGTGACAAATTTTGAAATTCTGCATGTGAAACATAGCATTAACATTGTTTGCCTCAGGCTTAGAGCTATTTCAAGATTGTAGCATATGACTGTTCCTCACTCTTACAGCCAAGTCCCCATGTTGCATGATACATATGACTTTTTTTAAAACTTTGATTTCCAAATTTTTAATTGCAAAGTCACATGGAATTTTTAATTTTGTAAATGTCGGAAATGATTATTTTTTTCATGGAAATTGATTTGGCAAATCCACTGAATCAAATCAAGCTGATATGAAGTAATAATAACATATAATGACCCAGAAGTCACTTTTGCAAAGGCCTGTAGAAAGCACAACCCTTAATAACATTAAAATGTACATGAATTTAGGAAGAAACAACAAGAAAATTAATTAAGCTTACAAATTACAAGGCAAATTGGTACAAATTTTCTTTAAATCCTCAGGGGGAACACTGTTTTTTTCCCCTAAATATTCTAACTTTTTAAATATACAACTTCACAGGCTGGGTTCACAGACTGGGTTCTATTTCAGATGTCTATTTTGAGATGGTATTTTTTCTCTGTCAGTTTGAGATGTTGGCTTTTATTTTATTTTATTGTCTTTTATTGTTTCAACTGTTTTTACAGGTTTATTTTGTTATTAATTTATTTTATTAATTTTATGTATTTTATATTCTTCTGTTTTTTTGTGTGAGTACAGCACTTTGGCCAACTTTGGTTGTTTTTTAAAGTGAGTGATAAATAAAGTTGAGTTGAGTTGAGTTTGATTATCAATATGTAATCAATTAACTTCTAACATGACCATTCACTTCAAAAGATGTATGTGTTATCTTTTGTTTTCTGAATGTGTCCCAAATTAATGTCTCATCATAGACCAAAAGGTCTGGATTATTTCACTCGGGCAAATTAAGTGTTGTATTTCCGTACACTAATATTTCTGTAGAAATGATGGAAACCTCACATTTCCGGTGAATAATTTTTACTTTTTGACTCAAATGACCATAATGCCTTTCGTTCAAGAAAGACGCATGCGCAGTGTCCCGGGATCAGGATACACATCTTAACCGTCACACGATTTGCTCACTGTCCTACGCTTCCTCGCTTTTTGTATAGAATTAATCCTGTTTTTGTACTCCCTCTGAAAATGACGTCGGGAGGGTAAAGTTTCGTAGGATTTAACATTTCAAAGGATAGTGAGTATTTCCTACAGTGAATAATGAAATGTTGTGATGTGTTGTGTGAGTGTGATGCGCTGAACACAGCGTCGAGTGTTCATTTCACCAACGAATTATTTTTTAGTTCAACGCGGAGCTGAGTGTCTTAATCTTGTAGCAATTCGAAAACCCGCCCTTGTATCGTTGACTTTAATCCGCATGTCTGCTGACAAAAGCGAGCTTGAGTCCTGACCATTGCTCCTTCACCCCGAGATACACCTTCATTCCGACTCCTCCATGTCTGGAATGCAACCTATCCACATTATTGTGTCTTGGTTTTTGACCCAACCGCCTAAATAGTCTCTTACATTACCCTTCTTCATTAACAAATGCTACCAAATTGCTCCTAATCCACGCCTCCATAGTTTAATTTCGGTCCTACCTGATGAAGTTCGAGGGTCATCTGGCACAGGATGAGCGCTTTCGTTAGTTATGTAAACAACTCAACTGCTAAACACAATTTGACTGCCTTTAAAATTCCAGACGCGATGAGTTTTATAAAACATTTTAAACTTGATCAAAACTGTAAATTGCTATCATTTGTATAGATGTATGGTAAAATCCAAATTAGCTTATCATCAAATTCTTGATTGAAGAAAATGTCTACCCAGGCAAAATCTGGATTGCCTGCTTGCAAAATTTCATGTGCAGTAAATTTCATAGGTACTGTAGGTTATTATTGAAAATACTTGTTGTTTAGTGAGGTGGTAGAAAATATATCCCAATTATTAGACTGTTATTTAGGAATTATTAATCGATTGTTTGTTTCTTTGAAGGTGTATGGAGAGTACAGATGCATGATGCGGTGGTGTCCCAGCTCCGTTTTTCACCTGCAGCGCTGGCTGCTTCTACGGTTTTGTGCCAGGAGAGGAAGGAGCCGCTTGCCTCCATGGGTTAGGGAAATATGGGCCTACATGAAGCTGCTAGTGAGATCACTTTACTTTAACTCCCTCACGGATTTAGATGTGGTTTTTGATTCAGTTTTTGAACCAGTTCTTTGGGCCGTGGATTATGTTACCCGCTGGTTTGGCATGGTAAGTGTCACTTAATTAGTCCTGTTGTGTTCTTATGCAGTGTGTCAAGACACTGACACCCAGTTAAGTAACACCTTAGCAAAAAAATTAAGACGAATGGTGCTGTAGAGTGTACCTTTACTTGAATACTTTTTCATTTGTGCTTAGCATGTGGTAGAAAATTGAAAATAAAAGATACATACATTCAATCATTCGCTACTAATGAATACATCACACTGTTGTGCATCTATGACATGTCAGAACTGTAAACATAGCTATATCTTATTAAATTATATTTGTCAACAGTGTCAAGTATTTTTGAACTTAAAGATTTCTTCTAGCAAAATAATGAACTTACAGCATTGTCTCTTTGATACTTGAAAGTGAACGACAACAGATTAAACCAGAGCATGGAATGCATTTGTCAAACTTCTTCGCAGTAATAGTAAAATGAAACGGCAAGTAACCAAAGGCTGTGACCTTAACAGACGACAGACATCGTATAAAGTACCTTCATTCAAAAACCAAACCTTTCCAGTTGTTACAGCAATCTTTACATCAATCAAGCAACTGACAAATTCTTTAAAGAAGAAGCATGCAAAATAAATGGACAAACACTCCCATGACTCCCGTGATGAATTTATTTTCTGAACCTCTTAATGACTATTTCCTTGTCCTTTTCCACAGGTCTTTGTTTGTCTGGTGGTGATACTGACTACCTCCATCGTGGTGATAGCCTATGTAATTATTCTACCCCCGGTATTCAACTCATATTCCCCACTGTGGATTGCATGGCATGTTTGTTTTGGACACTGGAACCTCATCATGATTGCTTTTCATTACTACAAGGCTACCAAGACTGCCCCAGGGAGCCCCCCTTCAGTATGATATCAACTTTTTTTTCTCTTAAGATTCATACCAACTCTGCCATTCAGGAATTAATTTGGTAAGGCCTTTTGAATGTCTTTCAGGAAAAAAATGATACACCATTTGTAGCAGTCTGCAAAAAATGCATCATGCCCAAACCAGCAAGAACACACCATTGTGGTATTTGTAACAGGTTAGTCAATGTTGTTTCATCCGTTCTTTTTTAGACTGATAAATTAATTGGTGTATATATACATTCTTGACAGGGGAAGTCAATTTTTAAGAAAATTGCCATAGGGTTCAGCTAATCTTTTACAAATACAGGTTACACAAAAAATCAAGTCCTGGTTCAACCCTTTTATCCTTACCCATCAACTTAGTTTTGAACAAACCTGACTTGAAGTTTTGAATGAGTAAGAATGCGCTCTTTAAAAAGTTGAACAAATGTTTGAGTCAACTAAGAAATAAGTCCACACCTCTATCTATCATAATGCTCATTTATGTAATTTGTCATTCATCCAAAAATAGCCAACCATAAGTGTCTGTTTTGAATAAGAACCTACATTTTGCTTAGTTAATTCATGTTTTTAAAGCTCGCTCCGTCTTAACCCTATTAAGCTGTATTAATGAAGGAAAAATAAATAAAAAATATCTTATACTATACGTTTTTCTTTGCAGGTGCATTTTGAAAATGGACCATCACTGTCGTATCCTTATTTGTCAAGTAATTTGCAGCATGACTAATCATACGTTTCTTTTCAAAACTTTAAGGTTGCTTTCCTTTACCTATGGAATTCAGCCTGGTTAAATAACTGCGTGGGACATTTTAACCATCGATACTTCTTCTCCTTTTGTCTCTTCTTGACCATGGGCTGTTTTTACTGCAGCATCAGTGGCAGAAACCTCTTCCTAGAGGCATATAGTGCTCTTGAGGTGAGAAGGTGTGTGTGTGTGTGTGTGTGTGTGTGTGTGTGTGTGTGTGTGTGTGTGTGTGTGTGTGTGTGTGTGTGTGTGTGTGTGTGTGTGTGTGTGTTAGATCCTG
>CAAKHD010005430.1:5467-19233 GCA_901007705.1 Fistularia tabacaria
TGCTGGGTTCTTTTGGCTTCTTTTAGCGTTTAGCCTTAGTAGCTTCAGTAGCTTCCATTCATTCATTCATTCATCATCTACTCTTGTCATGGGGATGGAGACGAGTTCCACCCTCGACTGGTTGCCAGTCGTAATATAAAATCATGCAACCCTTCACTCACTCATTCACATGCCATAAAATTACACAACAATCCACTCATTCATTCACATGTTAGACACAAACAACACAACTGTTCACTCTTTCATTCACATGTCATATTTAGACACACAACCATTCACCCTGTCATTGACATGACATATACAATCATACAACCATTAACTCACTCATTCACACACCATATAAATACACAACAATTCACTCATTCATACACGTGTCATATCTAGACATACAACCATTCACTCATTCACTCAAATGTCACATAGAGACATAAAACTATTCATTCACTCATCCAAATCTAATAGAAAGACCTACAACTATTCACTCATTCATTCACATGTTAGACACATACAATACAACCATTCACCCATCCATTCAGACATCATATAGAGACACAACTATGCACCCTCTCATTTACATGTCATTTAAAAAACATACAACTGTTCACTCACTCATTCAAATGTCATAGAAAGACCTACAACTATTCACTCATTCATTCACATGTCAGATTAAAACAAACAACCATTCATCCTCTCATTGACATGACATATAAAATCATACAACCGTTAACTCTCTTATTTACACAGCATATAAAGACATACAACCATTCACCCATTCATTCAAATGTCATATAGAGACATAAAATTATTCACTTACTAATTTCAATGTATTAGAAAGACAAACGACCATTCACTCGTTCATTCACATGTCATATGGGTTATATAATTATCCACTCATTCATTGAGATGTAATCTAGCTACATTCGACATTCGCTCATTCATTCACGTGTAACGTAGACACGTACGACTCAACCATTCACTCATTCATTCAAACATCGTATAGAGGCATACAATTATTCACTCACTCATTTCTCACTCATTCAAATGTATTAGAAAGTGGTACTCACACGTGGTATTTAGACATACAGCCATTCACTTGTTCATTCAAACGTCACATAGAGACATGAAACCATTCACTCGTTCATTCACGTAGTACGGAGACATAAAATCAGTCACTTTTGCAAATGTGGCCGTCTGGAATCCAGTGGGCGGATCATATCTGAAGGTTGTCGGTTCGATTCCCGTCCGCACGCCGATATTTGGGTTTGGGATTCGAGGGGCCGGATCGGAAAAAAAGCCTTTTGAATTTTCTTCTCTTCTCGCGGCTCTAAAGATCTCAACCCCCTCCATGATCGCGATCATTTATTTTCATTTACATTTTCTTTTTTTCTGGGTCAAAATCAGTCCATTATCTTTAGAAACCAAATAGAAAATAAGTCCGAACTGGCGTTTTTTTTTTTTTTTATTTCCCGCGTTGTATCGCCGGGGGCTTTTGATACGCGCCCGTTCGCTCCTCAACGATCGGACAACCGACAGCCAGATAAGGGTTTTCTTTGAACGGGAAGTTGAAGAGATGGAGATAAAGAAAATTAAAAAAAAATCTTCTCGGGTTTCTTATCTGCCCCGTCCACTGAAGTTCAGAGCGACGCCGCGGCGTCTCATTTCCCGCGTTTCGCCGTCCCCCGTTTTTTTACTTTCCGGCGACGTCGGACCTTTTTTCCGGACGATTCCGCCATTCGGACTCGGGGCTCGGTGGAACAAATCGATGAATTAAACGTCGCCACTCCCCCTCCCCCGGAAGACAAGGCGACCCCTGGAGGACGCCCCCTGCGACACAACATCCACTCCATAAAGCACCGTCCGGTCAGCGCAACCGCGCGATAAAAACTCACAAAAAAAAAAAAACGCGGCAATAAAAATAGCAATCGCAACCCTGTCGGATTAAAAGTTCAACGCAATAAATCTTCTTTTCTTCTCGGGCCGGCTTTGCAGCTCCTCCGGGCGTTTGTCCTCCGAGAAACTTTAACCCCGGCGACCGTTTAAAATATGATTTAGCTTGAATACGGCTCGGAGGTCGTGCGGTATCACGGGGTCGGTCGTAGGTCATCGGAAAGAAAAAAAAAAAAAAAAGGAAATAAATGTGGAATATTCATGCGATTGAAAAGAAAAAAACAAAAAACGGTGACACGGTCGACCGGTCGCACCTGCCACGATTATTCCACCACCTGCGTGGCGACGGCGGTGTTTCCGTCGAGTCGTCCAGGGCGGGACGTCATCGGTGGAATTCGCAGGGATGAACGGTCGTGCGTCCATTGATGGGTCACTGGCGGGCGATCGGTCTGGAGGCGAAGAAGAACCCGAGGAGAGTTGTCGTACAGGGACGCCGATGAACCTCCTCCATGTTTTTGGGAGGAACCTGGAGAGGAACCCCACAAAGAGAGGTCCACTAGGACCTTCAAGACCATCTGTCTTTCACCAGATCTTTACTGTCACCTGGAACTTGTCAAAAAGGATCCACGTTATTGTCCAATTCCAACATCGTTTGTACCGGCGACATAAATACGATAATAACATCTCACCTTCTGCTTTTCTTCTTTTCCTCTGGGCTTTTCCCTTCAGCCAATCCACCTTCTCCATCTCACCCGATCCTCCTCTCTTCATGTCCTCTCTCACTACCTCCATACATCTTCTCTCTGGTCTTCATCTAGACCTCCAATTCCAATATCTTCACTCTCCCTCCTCTGTCCATGACCTAAACCATCTCTGAGCTTCTCTCCAAAACATCTAGCATGTCATTCCTGATCCTCTCCATCCTGGTCACTCCCAAAGAGAACCTCCACATCTTCATCTCTGCCACCTCCAGCTCTGCCTCCTGTCTTGTCTCCAAACCATCCATCATCTCTGCTCTCACCACTGTCTCCTCCACCTTTCCTTTCCTTCTGGCTGATGTTCTTCTATCTCATCAAACCCTAAACCAACAGAAAAGTTGCACAACTCCTCAATGCTGCTGCCCTTTCCAGTCGGGAAGTTCTCTCTTTTATAAGAAAAACAGTGATATTGTTCAAAAATAGATGCAAAGAGAAGGGAGCTGCAAAGCACCAGAAGCCGTGCACATCTCCACGTTTCTTTGGAGGTTTCTGGAGCGAGAAAACATGTGAAGTTCAGTTTATTTTTATTTGCGCCGGGTTTAATTGGACCGACTCCTCCGGAATCCTGAAAATAGCAACCAGTGGACCGGGCAGTAGTTTTTCTTAAATGTATTTATTTATCTTTAAAAATGTATGATAGCGAGCACGTAATGTTGATGCAACTGAAAGTTTTTATTAATCCGTTCATTCCCTGCTCTGCTAAAACTATTCTTCTCCTTTTCCCTTCCACGAACCGTTCGGGACGAAGTCCCGACTGCTGTCCACCCTGAGGCGAAAAAAATCTATTATCACTTAAGACACCCGTAACCATCGAATGAACGATGGGATTAATTTGGAGGGAGCGGGCTGACATTAGCGCCGCTGTCGCCGACGGGAAAAAAATGATTTTGTGCTCTCAGAATTTATTCTCGGTGGAGGGGTCGATTTCCTCGAAGGTCCCGGCTGATCTTTCCGATGTCTTATTATTGAAATTATTATTGATATTATTGTTGTCTTTATTGGTCACATTCGTCGTTGTCACGGTTTGATTCATCGTACATTGTTGGACAGAGTGGAGAACTTCTTTTTTGGGCGTCTCCAGTGGTTTACATCATAACTCTGCGCCAATTTCACCGTGTTCTGTTCAGAAAACCCCTGTTTAAACCCTCCTGTGCGGTGGGGAGTGGGGTCCCACAGGGTTCTGCTCCGGATCCTCGGCTGTTTGTTCAATTCAGATGCCGCGCTCGATCCAGGTCAGCTTTCGCTTCTACGCAGATGATCCAAAAACCGCCGCGAAACAAGGATGGATTTTCTGAAAAGAAACCATCCGAACTCATCGAAGGATGGAGGCCATCGTCTCGGGACTTCCTTCTGTCAGAGCATACAACTCCGGCGCTGGCTCGGAGCCTGGATGCCACGCCTGGGTGCCGGGAAAAGAGCGATGGCTCCTCTCGCCACCAGTGTTCGATTCTGGACTGACGATTGATTTTTGAATCACTGAAAGTGCTCCCAAAAAGAAAAAGACAATTTATTTTTACATCAAGAACAGAAAAAAAATATTTTGCATGACGTTTCCAACACAAATGTTCTTCCTCAGATGCAAAAATCAAAATCTGTTTCACAAAGAAAATTATTATGCCGCCATTTCAAAGGGAATAATCATGTGATTCATTTCTTTTGTTTTTGTTTTTTTTGCGTGTCTCCTGTCCGTGTTCTCCAGATATAATTTCCTTTTAATTTTAACATCAAGCCCAAAGATCAGATATTCTTAACAATAAGTATAGATATGGAACCAAGTACTGATGGTCAGAACGTTTTAAGAATACAATATAAACACCATTTAAACAGGACAGCAGGAAGAATTTGACAAAAAACAAGGACAAGATAGAGAAGAAAACACATAGAAGAAAACAACATTTTGGTTGTTTTTCTTGGACTGGCGCAGTAGTTATAATCTAATAGAATAGAATAGAATAGAATAGAATAGAATAGAATAGAATAGAATAGAATAGAATAGAATAGAATAGAATAGGATATCATAGAATATCATAGAATAGAATAGAAGTTTATTAATCCCGAAGGACATTTTTGAACCATGCTATTGATTTTTTTGCTGTTAATTAGGTTTCCTTCTCGCAGGAAAGGGGGAGGAGTTGTAAAGTTTGATGGCCACAGGTAAGATAGACCTTCTGTGGAGCTCCTCGGTGGGCTCGGTCTGCAGCTGAAGGTGCTCTGGGAGGACTTGAGTCCAGCATGCAAAGGGCTGATGCTGAGCAGCTTCTTCAGCGTCCTCCTCTCACACGTAACATCCAGCTCATCCAGCCGGCCTTTCTGATCAGCTTAGCGCTAACCTTAGCTTTCTATTAATTGGTGATGATGACAATAATAATCATTATTTTAAAATGACATGCTCATGTTATATTATATGATATTAATAATAGGACAATAATAATAAGTGCACAGTTCATTGGAGACCTTGACTGCAGGATCATGAATCAATTGATGATGATGATAATAATAATAATTGATAATATGATCATGATGAGTATCACAACAACACGTCAACAACAACATAATTAATAATAATGAAAATAATAATAACAAAAATTAAATAGTCCATAAGCATTTAGTTGGTTCAGTATGATTCAACATATCGTGTGAATCAATCGATGATGATAAAAAAATGATTATTGTAAATAATAATCATTTTTTATATTAACTATGATTATATGAAATTATTTTAAATCATATTATATTATATGATATTATATGATATGAAATTATATTATATTATATCTATATATGATAAAAAAATTATTATTTTAATATCAAATATGATTATATTTTGTTATTTTTATTATTTTAAGTCATATTAAATGATATGATATGATATGATATGATATGATATGATATGATATGATATTCTATGATATTATATCAATAAAGTATTATCTTATATTCTATTCTCTTCTATTCTATTCTATTCTATTCTATTCTATTATGTTATATTATATTATATTATATTATATTATATTATATTATATTATATTATATTATATTATATTATATTATATTATATTATATTATATTATATTATATTAATAATCACAACAATAATATCCCCGTCACATCGGTCGCTACAGGATACGTGGAATTCATGCATGAATGTATGATTTTTCATTTCATTTGCGCCCTGCTCTTATCTTCAAGCACTTTGTCTAAAAAAAATATTTTTTTTTCTCTCCAACAAGGATCATCACTTTCGGAAACGGATAAAACGTCACGTCAAGTAAATGAGACGATCAATGTTCACCAAGTAGTTGAGTAAAAGTCATGATTTAACGTTTTCAGCCCTGATTTAGACTCGCTAACCCAATGCTTGCGGGTTTAATCCCCAGGATCGACCGGGTGAACGACCAAGGAATATAGAGCAAACTTTTTTCAATTTGCCGTCCGTCCCTGCGGTTGCATTGAAACCCGGGTCCATATTTCCACGAGACGCAAACCGCAGTCGCGCTTTCGCCACTCCGGACATTTCTATAAATAAAACTGGTGAACTGTGCAGATTTTGGGGAGCCGAGAGGCAGAGAGACGGAACGAGGGTCAATGGAATGCAGCGGCGAAAACGCAATTTTGGTCCTTAATGCTCTACTTTGAATAGCTGCCTCAGACAGAATTGGAAAAAATTAGAATTCATTCATTCATTTATTCATTACCTCGACTGCTGATCCCGCTCTCGGGGTAGCCGGCGGGCTGCTCTCTCCTGGCTGCATGTTGAAGTGTCCTTGGGCAAGACGCTCGACTCCCAGCCGGCCCGGTTAGCGCCTCGCAACGCAGCTCTTTCGCTATCGGTGCGTGAACGAGTGTGTGAACGAGTGTGTGTGGATGCGTGGATGCGTGAATGCGATACGGTGAAGAGGAGGGAGGGGCGCAACATCGAAAGCGTGGAAAAGGAGGGAGTTTTCAAAAACTCACATTTGCAGCGGTTTTGAGCGAGCTCTGAGTGTGACGTCCAATCAGAGAGCGGCGGCTCTCCGTCGGGAACCGCCCCTTTTTGGGGGGGATTTCCAGTATTTTCAGTCCTCTCATGGACTCCCTATTCGAAATCCTTTTTTTTTGTTTGTTTTTCAAAAAACAGGTGCACCGTTACAGCAGTTTTGACCGTCGTAGCTAGCTCTGAGTGTGATGTCCAATCAGATTGCAGCGCCGCTCCGTGGGGAACCGCCCCTTTTTGGGGGATTTTCAGTTCGAGCTTTCTCATTGACCCCTGTGTGAAATCCATTGTTTGTTTGTTTTAAACAGGCGCGCTGTTACAGCAGTTTTGGCCGTGGTAGCTAGCTGAGGATGTAACGTCCAATCAGATTGCAGCGCCACTCCGTGGGGAACCGCCCTTTTTTCAGTTCTCTCATGGATTCTCATTTGAAATCCCATGTGTTTTTATCAAAAAACAGGACTGCTGTTACAGCAGTTTTGGCCGTCCTAGCTCTGGATGGATGGATAGATCATTTGATTTTGGTCATCACATCAACAAAGATACAGTTCAAACAATGTAATAAAATAAAGTGCAAACACAAAAAAAAAGGAATATGCAGAAGCAGTGCTTATTTTAGCAGATCCTGTTTTATGCCTTTTATTTATTTCTTTTGATTTTTTATGTTTTTATTTCATTTTAATTCTTTTTTTTTATTATTTTTTTTTATTTATCAAATACATGCACTTGTTAATACAAATACATAAAATATATTTTTACATATCTTTATTTTATTTATTTGTTTTCATCTTTACTGTCTTTATTATATTTTAATTCTATTTTTTAATACTTTTTATTAACATATACATGTACTTGTATACACACATGTATATACATGACATATATTTTTACATATCTTTAACCTTATTTCTTTATATTGCCACCGTTTTTATTTTATATTTTCTTCTTCTTTTTTATTATTTTTTATCAATCATATCAATAAGGTATTATCTTATCTTATCTTATCTTATCTTATCTTATCTTATCTTATATACGTGTCCTCGTAAATACATATGCATAAAAATTAGGAATATTTTTACATACCATTAACTTTTTTTTTCTTTACCGGTTTTATTTCATTTTTATTCTTATTTTTTAAAGTTATTTTTCTATCAATTATATACATGTACTTGTAAATATGCATGTATATACATTACAAATATTTTTCCTACCGGCCACTTTATTTTCTTTATTTCTTTTGATTTTTAACGTTTTTATTTGAATTTTTGTTCTTGTTTTTCTTTTTTTTAGAGCAGCGTAGCTGGGTTGGGAACCTCCCCTTTTTGGTGGGATTTTCAATTCTCTCATGGACTCCCCTGTGAAAGCCTTTTTTTTTGTCTGTATTTCAAAAAATAGGCACGCAATAACCCTGTTTTATTTGCATATATACTACATGACATCATATACATGTACGTTTAAATACACATGTATATACATTACATATATTTTGACATATCTTTAACTTTTTACTTATTTAATTCGATCTTTACTGTTTTTTAATTTTTTATTTCTATTCCTGTTGGGTTTTTTTTCATTATTCGCTATTTTAGTCTTTAATTTTAAAGAGTTCAACTTTGATTCATCTTCACATTATTCTGTGAGCAGGAGCTGCTTGAAATAACAACAACAAAAAAGCCATAACAATAAAGCATTTGGATTCTGGTTCTGAATATGTAATATGTAAGAGGTATCGGTGTGTGAACAGAGACCCCACAGCGCTGGGTTTTTGTGTTTTATCCTGTTCCAAGTCGAATGAACAAACTGTTTTTTTTGCAGGTCGGCGGTCAGCAGCCGGTTACCGTGTACGTTTTCAAACAACAGGTTCATCCTATCCGAAAAACAAAAGACGCTGCTGATGAAATCGTCAGGACGGTGCCGTGGGGATGAAACGAAAGCGATTTAGCCGTGTTTTCATGAGCAGATCTGGAACGGCGGCAGATCTGACAGGAAACGACAAAACAAAGCTTTGATAAATGCTTAATGGAGTCCAGGTTTTGGCGCTCATTATTTCCAGCTACACATTTTTAATGAGATCTTCCAATCATTAAACAACATTAGCACACAAAGTCAGGAAAAGGGGGAGGCTCAGATATATTTCTTTCCATTTTTCTTCTTATTTAACAGATACCTCAGTTATGATAATAATAAAAATAATAATAATAATAATGGATTATTATTGTTATCATTATCATTATCATTATCATTATTATTATTATTACATTGTACATGAATTTAAGATCTCTAATGAACCAACTCCATTCTTTTGGCCGTGCAATTATAATCATTATTGTTTTTGTGATTACTATTACGAATTTGATATAATATAATATAATATAATATAATATAATATAATATAATATAATATAATATAATATAATATAATATAATATAATATAATATAATATAATATAATCATATTTTATATTGAAATAATAATTATTATTGTCACTATCATCAATTGATTCAAATTATATACTGAACCATTGACTGAACCAACTAAATGCTTATGGACTATTTCATTATTATTATTATTATTATTATTATTATTATTATTGTTGTTGTTGTTGTTGTTGTTGTTGTTGTTGTGGTTATACTCAACAGTATAACTATTTTTTTTTGTTGTCATTTTTCTTCTTATTTAAAAGATACCTAATCACGCTGCATCGAGGTTGAACGCCTGGAAACAAAGATGCTAACAGATGTAGGCGGCAAATGAGTCTTTTCTGCATTTTTTAGCCGTCCAAACCTGGATCTGGAGGTTGAAAAATATGAATTAAAAAAAAATGTAAAAATATTATCTTCTATATGAAACAGAAGGATTAGCAATGCATTCAAAAGAACCCCCGGAAAAAAATTGAGATTAACTTAAAATGTGATTTATTTATTTTTAATATTACAGATTAATAATATCAATTTTTTAAATTTTTTTAATTAAGTTTCTTTTTTTCAGGTTATTAAAAGTGTAATTAAACGCCGCTGGGATGAATCCTGAGCTCAGCAGCAGTGAATATTACCATGGCAACATCAAACCTCGACTGAAGCCTCCCGACAGATTGAGATCAGACCACACTTGACTGACACATCTGTCACCGTAACTTATATTTGAACTCTCCTTCTTTTTTGAAGAAATGTTCAATGACGGATTAATGCGATTAATGATCCGCAATCCGGCTTCTTCTCATTCGCTCTCATATCCAGGCCCTCGTGTGACGAAGAAAAAATGTCTCTGCATGGAGACAGTTTTCAATCCAAGACTCTGTGGGTGTTGTTGCTGTTGTTGTTGTGATAATAATAATAAAAAACAATACTAATTATTATTGTTAATATTATTATCATTATTATTATTGCTGTAGTAAAACACATGATTATTAATATCAGCATCATCAATTTATTCATTATCCTGCAATCCTGATCGCCCATGAACCAACTGAACGCTTTTGGACTATGCAATTATTATTCATGTTGTTGTGATTAGTATTATTTTTTAATATAGCACAATATAATATAATTATATTTAATGTTAAAACAATAATTATCATTATCATCATCATATAATGATTCATACTATATACTGAGCCATTTCCTGAACCACCTGAATGCTTATGGACTATTTAATATTTTATTGTTGTTGTTGTTGTTGTTGCTATTGTTGATCTACTATAATGATTATCATTATTATTACTATTACTATTATTATTATTATTATTATTATTATTAGTAGTAGTAGTAGTAGTAGTAGTAGTAGTAGTAGTGGTAGTGGTAGTAGTAGTAGTAGTAGTAGTAGTAATATAATATAATATAATATAATATAATATAATATAATATAATATAATATAATATAATATAATATAATATAATATAATATAATATAATATAATATCTAATATTAAAATAATAATTATAATCATCATCTATTGATTCATACTATATACTGAACCATTTACTGAACCAACTGAATGCTTTTGGTCGATTTAATTATGATTATTATTATTATTATTATTATTGTTATTGTTGTTAGTATTATTGATATGATATAACAATCATATTTAATAGGATTACTTGAGTTGTTATCATTATTACTATTATTCTTATTGTTCTTGTGGTTGTTGATCCGTGTTCAGCTCCTTTAATAGCGTCGTGATAGAACCCTCAGAGATCAACGCAGAGCTCATTTGCATTTTTCCTCAACTGCAGCGAAATAGAACATCCGGCAATCGCTAATATGACTCAAACGCCCAATTTATTCCAATTATTTGTTCATCAGTTTAAACCCACAGAAGTGAGTGCTTCATGGCGTGACGACATAGATAAAGCATATCATAGCGGGACCGTCTGAGGACACCAGACATGACTTTGCAGAGGGGGGGGAGGAACCGCTGAAAAATTTTCAAGATGTTTTGACACATTCGCCGGTCCGCAGGGGTCGAGCCCCGCACTTTCAGCATGAACGCCTTCCATTTACGAAAAGATTGCCGTGGCTTTTTTTTCTCAGCGTCCACTCAGGATCCATCTTTAGCTGACAGATCAAATGCATCTCCATTCCCCCTACTCGGGTGACCTTCCTCGTCTAGGTGGCCTTTTAAGGGACCGTCAAATCAATAACCTCATCGCGCCCAGTTTGGCTCGGGATTTATTCGACCCGCCCGACGGCCAGACCTCGACGCTATCTTTATTCTAATAACCTTTATTATTAAATAACGCCGTGATAATTGACGTCCACGATGCGACCGCGTTTTCAAGATAAACGCTCAGACGTCGGGCGGGTGTCTTCGCCAGACGTGAGAGCGAACGCAAAATCGTAAACATCTCCAGTGTTTCTTTTTGTCGTTCTTTGAAATGTAATTTTAAGAGGATGTGTCACAGAAAAAATGAGATAAAAGTGAGAAAGCGTGACGGACGAGACGGACGAGGCGGACGAAGCGGACGAGACGACGGCGGTCGAAGGAAAATTCAAATGTCAGAAACTTCCAAATGGATGTATGAAAAAAAACAACGTTCTTGAAGGTCAAACAATCTCCGTTAGCATGCTAATGTTGGAGCGAGCTCTCAGGTAGTTAATATTTGTTTTGTACTAAAAATGCAAGTCACTGATATTGGCTTTGTACTAGCACCTGGGTTGGTAGTATTAGCTTTGGACTAGATTGGAAGTCAGTCACATTTGCTTTGTACTAGCACGCATGTTAGTAAGTCACTGATATTAGCTTTTCCTAAAAGGACGTGGGTTGAAAATATTAGCTTTGAACTTGAATGGAGGTCTGTCATATTAGCTTTGTACTAGCATGCATGTTGGTAGTTCACTAATATTAGCTTTGTATTAGCACATGGGTTGGTAGTATTAGCTTTGAACTCGAATGGAGGTCAGTCATATCAGTGTTTTACCAATATTAGCTTTGTACAGGCATGCATGTTGGTAGGTCACTAATATTAGCTTTGTATTAGCACATGGGTTGGTAATATTAGCTTTGAACTCGAATGGAGGTCAGTCATATCAGTTTACCAATATTAGCTTTGTACGAGCACGTGGGTTGGTCGTATTAGCTTTGAACAAGATTGGAATTCAGTCAAATTGGCTTTGTACTAGCACGCATGCTAGTAAGTCACTAATATTAGCTTTTTGTACAAGGATGTGGGTTGGTAATTTTGGCTTTGGACTGGAATTAATTCAGTCAAATTAGCTTTGTACAAGCATGCATGTTGGTAGGTCACTAATATTAGCTTTGTATTAGCACATGGCTTGGTAGTATTAGCTTTGAACTCAAATGGAGGTCAGTCATATCAGTGTTTTACCAATATTAGGTTTGTAAAAGCATGCATGTTGGTAGGTCACTGATATTAGCTTTTTATTAGCACATGGGTTGGTAATATTAGCTTTGAACTCGAATGGAGGTCAGTCATATCAGTTTTACCAATATTAGCTTTGTACTAGCACGTGGGTTGGTAGTATTAGCTTTGAACTAGATTAGAAGTCAGTCAAATTAGCTTTGTACTGGCACGCATGTTAGTAAGTCACTAATATTAACTTTTTGTACAGGGATGTCGGTTGGTAATTTTAGCTTTGAACTGGAATGAAGGTCGGTCATTTTAGCTTTGTACTAGCATGCATGTTGGTAGGTCACTAATATTAGTTTTGCATTAGCACATGGGTTGGTAGTATTAGCTTTGAACTCGAATGGAGGTCAGTCATATCAGTGTTTTACCAATATTAACATTGTACTAGCATGTGGGTTGGTAGTACTAGCTTTGAACTAGATTGGAATTCAGTCAAATTAGCTTTGTAGAAGCACGCATGTTAGTAAGTCACTAATATTAGCTTTTTGTACAAGGACGTGGGTTGGTAATATTAGCTTTGGACTACAATGGAGGTCAGTCATATCAGCTTTGTGCTAGCATGCATGTTGGTAGGTCACTAATATTAGCTTTGTACCAGCACATGGGTTGGTACTATCAGCTTTGAACTAGACTGGAGGTCAGTTATATTAGCTGTGTACTAGCATTCAGGTCGGTAGCATTAGCTTTGTACTAGTAAACAGGTCACTAATATCAGATTTGTACTAGCACGTGGGTTGGTAGTATTAGCTTCGAACTAGATTGGAGGTAAGTCATATTAGCTTTGTACTAGCAGACATGTCGCTAACTTTGCTGCTGATGATAATCCCATTCTAACTGAGAACAAAAAAATAATAATAAACATGAATAAAACATAAATAAATAAAGGTTCAGAGATTTTTAGGGCTGTTTTTGTCAAGTACCATTTAAGCGCAGCCAAGAACTTGCGCTGTAACCGAGTCGGGCTGAAAAATAAAAAAATTCAAAAAACGCTGAAAATGTGTGAAGAAGAAAATCATCAAGGGACAGATAATCACAGAAATGTAGGTTTTTCAAAAAAGAAAAAAAAAAAAAATCTAATAATCTAAGAGTAAGAGAGAAACTTTTTCAAATGATTAAATCAAAGTTATTTATGCTCAGCGGATAAAAAATATTCACACGCGGATGAAAAATGTTGCCGAGCCTTGTTTATGGAATGGCTTATGTTTTAATCAAATGCTGTTGAGAGACGATTTCGGAAGGGGGGTGGGGGGGGGGGGGGATGGGCGAAAGGGCCGGGAAAAATA
>CAAKHD010005431.1:0-10364 GCA_901007705.1 Fistularia tabacaria
CATACAATGAAGTTATGGGAAAGAGTAGAGGAAACTAGACTGAGAGCAGAAGTCAGCATTTGTAAGAAGCAGTATGGCTTCATGCCTAGAAAGAGTACTACAGATGCAGTATTCGCTTTGAGAATGCTAATAGAGAAGTACAGAGAAGGTCAGAGGGAGCTGCATTGCACTTTTGTAGACCGAGAAAAAGCTTATGACAGGGTGGCGAGAGAAGAACTCTGGTTTTGTATGAGGAAGTCTGGAGTAGCAGAGAAGTATGTTAGACTGGTCCAGGACATG
The DNA here is from genome assembly GCA_901007705.1 of Fistularia tabacaria. Lineage (NCBI taxonomy): Eukaryota > Metazoa > Chordata > Actinopteri > Syngnathiformes > Fistulariidae > Fistularia > Fistularia tabacaria. The sequence goes on from CAAKHD010005431.1 coordinate 280, forward strand.
TATGCTAGCTGTAAGACAGTGGTGAAGTGTGCTGTAGGTGTAACAGAGAAGTTCAAGGTGGAGTTGGGACTACATCAGCGATCAGCTCTGAGCCCCTTCCTGTTTGGAGTGGTGATGGACAGGCTGACAGATGAGGTTAGACAGGAATCTCCATGGACCATGACGTTTGCAGATGATATTGTGATCTGTAGTGAGAGCAGGGACCAGGTTGTAGAAAATCTTGAGAGGTGGAGGTACGCTCTGGAAAGGAGAGGAATGAAGGTTAGTTGCAGCAAGTCAGAATATATGTGTGTGAATGAGAGGAGTCTAGGTGGAATGGTGAGGCTACAGGGAGTGGAGATCAAGAAGTGGGAGGATTTCAAGTACTTAGGGTCAACAGTCCAGAGCAAGTTTCAGGGGTACTATGTGATAGAAGAATATTAGCCAGAATGAAAGGAAAGGTGTACAAGAAAGCGGTGAGACCAGCGATGCTCTATGGTTTGGAGACAGTGGCATTGAACAAAAGACAGAAGGCAGAGCTGGAGGTAGCAGAGATGAAGATGTTGAGGTTCTCTTTGGGAGTGATGAGGATGAATAGGATCAGAAATGAGTCCATCAGAGGGACAGCAAATGTTAGATGTTTTGGAGAGAAGGTCAGAGAAGCCAGACTGAGATGGTTCGGTCATGTACAGAGGAGGGATGGAGAAGATATTGTTAGACAGATACTGGAGGTCTAGAGGAGGACCAGATTTATGGACGTAGTGAGAGAGGATAAGAATTTACTTGGCGTCAGAGAGGAGGATACAGAGAACAGGGCTAGATGGAGAAGGTTGATTCGCTGTGGCGACCCCTGAAAGGAAAAGCCTAAAGGAAAAGAAGACGAAGTTCAGAATTTTTATGTCATCTTTGAGGATATTTTTCAAAACCTTGCCCTCTACGATTTTTGCTGTCACTGGGATGTAACAATTTGGTTTGATAAATAATACAAGGTTCTAGGCATGATTGATGTATATAAAAATGTTCGTTCTTGTATATGTAACAAATGTAACACCATTTCTTTGCTTTCTCCAGATTCTTCTTTATTTTGTATACTATATTCCAGAGGAATGTCTGATATTTTTTGCATTTACTGCAGCTCAGTGAATTTAAGGATCAACAATAGGCCTAAAAGTTAAAATCAAAAGAGCAAGAGATCTAACTTAACAATTAATTGAATTTATCAATAAAGAGAGATAAAGATGCTGCTTTGTTACTGGCAAGTTTTTTAAAGCTCCAATGCTTTGGTGCTTCAGTGCATCTACACACTTTTACTGTTTAGTTGACAACAAAATGTGCTTCAAGACTCAAAAGAAAAAGACTACTACTGTATATTGCAGCACAAAGGCTTGTTCAATGTGTTGTTCTTACAGTATTTGAGGTAGACAGCAGCCTTTGTTACACGTCTAAAATACGGGACTGCTTCTCAGCTCAACACCTGTGGAAAAACAGTATATTGGCATCACTTGGTCAGAGGGAGATGTAAATAGGAAAATATTATTGAAAAAATTATTTTGGACAGACCAAAATATCACAAAAACCTACTGATAATGTGTATTTTATAATGTAGAGGGAATGTCCTTTATTATCCTGTCTGTTTGCTCAGGCTGGTACAACAGGCTACATGGCTCCTGAGATTTTGAGGCAGGAGTACTACAGCACTTCAGTGGACTGGTGGGCTCTTGGCTGCAGCATCTATGAGATGGTTGCTGCTCGACTGCCATTTAAAGACTTTAAAGAAAAGGTGCAGAAAGATGAGGTAAACCGTCGCACACTTGAGGATGACTGCAAGTTCAACCACAAGCACTTTGATGCTCCCAGCAAAGACATAATCAGAAGCTTTCTGAAGAAAAAAGTGGAGCAACGCCTTGGGTGCCAGTAAGTAGAAAAGTATCTCACATGGGATTAGCATGGTTCTAGAACTTTTGATAGCATCTAACTTTTCCACAAATTGAGAAAAATGTATCACCCTGCTGAAGCATACAAATTAATAGAAATGATAATGAATTCCTTTCATACGGGTGCTAATTAAAAATAAAACATGACATACACTGATGAAAACAACACAGAAACATGCAACTAAAAAATGAACATGAACATTAATTCTTTCTCCTCTCTTTACAAATTGGACCTTGAAGGTAAAAATGAAGCGCTGCTTTTCATTGTGAAGCATCACAGTCTGTGATTTTATTATGTATATGAATAAAATCACATATATATATATATATGTGATTTATACATATATATATACATCATACATACATCACATATATAAATAAAATGTATTTTTACATAAGGTACATTTGGGATGAAGATAATAATAGGGCATGTTTTGGCTTTAATTGTTACTCAAAATTGTTTTGTTGATTATTTATACATCAGCACACCAATCACATTTTTCAGAAAAAAAAATCCTTAGTGATTGAAAGACATAATACCTTAAATAACTGAAATGAGAAAATGAAGACAAAATAATCCAACAATGAACAAGAAATTTACTGAAAAACTAAGCTGGTTACAAAATATTAAGATTTCAAAAATGGTTATTTGCGCACCCCTGATTTACTCGTATTGCATTTTAATGGTCGTACAATCATTTACCCACTTGAAGTGAAATATAGCAATGAAAAAACTGCTCTATCCCACGGGATGCACCAATATAACGGAGAAAACCTATCTGCTCATTAAAATGTCTATAAAATGACAGCTTCCACATATTTACATATTTAATCTGTTGATTTTCTGTTATGTTCATATTTCATCGGTAGTAGGAGTTCTGCTGCTTATTCTATTTTTTTCTCTTTTATATTCTTTCTCTTTGATAATAGAGGTGATGATCCACGAAAACACATATTTTTCAGAAGTATTAATTTACGTCGACTGGAAGCAGGTTTGCTAGAGCCACCCTGGGTACCAAAGCCCAACGTGGTTTATGCTAGGGACACAGGTGAGTTCAGGGATACATCTGAAGTCAAAGACATTAAGCTTGATACCAAGGATGAGAAATTCTTTGAGGAGTTCAGCACGGGTGCTGTTTCCATACAGTGGCAGAAAGAGATGATAGACAGTGGGTTATTTGATGAGCTGAATGGCCGTAAATTGAACTGTGATGATTTTGGTACTGTATGGCAATCTAAGATGTGCATCATTTTGTAAGCATGTAATTAACATGCACAATAGGGCATAAGCATGAAAACATGCCAATAAGTGTCCTTATTTTGATTCCTTTGGTCAAGAAATGCTTGGTAGTTGTGGGTATCTCTAATTACCTTTTTATGGAGTGGTCAGTTTTCATGTGCTCACAAATGTTACATTTGTTATTGCATCACCAGTCATTGTGTTATTTGCATAAGATGATTAACTTATACCCACAATGTATTTAATTCATTGTCGTAGTTACATTTTCTCATGTGGAAAAGGTTTTGTTGCAGAAACAAGTTAATTGTTTATGTTTAGTTCCTAAAAATGAGTTTTCATAGCCTTGTGCTATTGAGTCAAAGGTGCTTCTTGATTAAACAACTGTTGTTATAGTTTTGAGAAAATGCCTGAGAGGAAAAATATGCAAACATCCTGTTGCATTTGCTGCTTTTTACCTCAGACATAATTCCCAGTTAAGAGTGCAGTACCTTCATAGTTTCCATTTCCCTTTTCTGCCAATTTGGCGAGCCTAAGTGTATACATGTGTTTCTAAACAAGCTACAACATAGCTGTGTGTCATGTAATGGGGCCAGGTTTATGATCAGAGTTTGTAACGTAGTGCTGCCCATTAGTTTGAAAGGCTTAAGTTTGTCATAGATTCCTTGGAGTCCTTTTCGAATGCGAATGGCCACATTTCATGAGATTTCAGAGCAGCAGGCTGATGTGAGGTGGCAGATGTTAACCACTAAGTGCCGCCAGATTCCCATAAAGTGCTTTCAACCTCTCATAGCAGTGTTCATCATCTCCATTAACCTGGCTGGTATTTATTTGCACCAGATGACTTCTTCAGGTTTTATGAGAAGATGCAGGGAGCCAATTTGTTTTACTTTTAGGCTAAGAAACATAACTTTGGCTTTAACAACCACCTTTATTACCCCCAAAACAACCTACAATTACATGTGAAACACGACTTTTATCACACAGCATAGCTACAAAAATGTACTTCGTTTACACCACATCTTTTGAAGAGCCTTCATATATTGTTACATCTTGAAGCTATCTAGGGTTATTACTGTTTGAAAAAAGATTCAGCAGTAAAGGAATTCATGTCCAAATGATAAAACTAAATATATTTTGGTAATAGTATTAGTGGGGTGTTGAGGGACAATTCTGTCCTTAGAGAAAAAAACAGGTGCTACTGAATGCAAGGGACAAAAAGTAAGGGGGCTTTTGTAGAGTAAAGGAGCCAAAAGAGACAAAAGTTTCAATGCATTTATTATGACCAGAAATAAAATATGATAACAATAATAATAAAATAACAACCTGATTTGACAGTTCAACGTCTCTTCTGGGTATACAATAAACAATTCCAGCAGTTAAAACTGGCTCATTTTTATTAACATCTATTATATTCGTATTAGCCATAATAGACTAAAGGTTTTTAGATTTGACTTAAAAGATTAGTCTTAAACAGTTTCTCCCTACAGTTACTTTTGCTTTACTTAGATTGGGTTACACTTGTTTGAAGTCTAATTGTTTTGGTTTGTACTTGAACTCACCGCAGTGTCTTTGTTGTTCCATTGTTACAGTCCTTAAGTTATAAAATGAATTTTGATGCGGGTCTGCCAATGAAATGTTGTTTTTATGATTATTCAAATGTATTGCTTTTTTTTAATTTCTTTTTTTATTTTTGTCATCGTTCTACTTGCATGTATTAATTAAATTTTTCTATTTTAATTGCATGTTTGAGCAGGTGATACCATTTGTATGAAAATTTATGTTGGAAAATAAAAGGTTAATTCAAAAAGATTAATTTTCAGAGATGAGACAATGTGACAATGTTTTTGTTATTTAAAGGTATTCATAATGATACCACCCATCTCAGGACAAAGATACAATCAATCATCATCTATTCAAACAGCCAACTTGTGTTTATGTATTTGAAACAAAGTGAGCACAGACTAGAGTGTATCATTCATCTCAGTGTCCACAATCTTAGTAATGAGGGGCACGTAAAAATGCATTGCGCTTATTCCTGAGAGAGGGTCACTTCACAGAGCTGAGAAGTGCCTATGTTGATCGACTGTAATGATATCAGAAGGTGGTTTCGATGGAAATTCAAGATGTAACCAGATCATCATCATAATCTGGAGAGGCAGAGTGAGGACTGCGCTGTAGACAACGTGATGACATGACAAACTTAGGAAAATTCTCCAGGAACATGATTTTGCTAGACACTGACAAGCCTTTGCCAGAGTTCAGTTACCCTTGGCTTGTCATCGTGCAGTGACTACTGTCTTATAATACACACATTCGTCCACAAATGCATTCATGCATGCAGATAACGCAAGCATTTATTCAGGATGCATCTTTATATACTTGTCACAGAGCGTTATGCAAGCAAATGTGTATGCAAACTTCAAATAAACACACCAAGGCACACACACTCACATACACACAATCTTATTACCTCTGCAGAGGCAGGCATGAGGTTTTAGAGATCAAAGCAGAACAGGGTGTAATTTGGTATCTCCGTTTGTTACATGCCCATACCCTGGATTCACATCAAAGGCATGTCCCACACTTCAGCTCTGCCCTGGCATCCTTGGGATGGTATCACATGTAGCAGTACTGTTGCCTTTTCCCTTCTTTGGCTGTGAGTGTGTATATGTTTTTGTGCATCTTTGTAAATGTGTGTGTCTATGCTACATTTATATTGAGGTAAACATGAAATTTGCAGTGATTGGTATCTGTGGGTAAACCAGGGTGTGACTGAGAGTGCGTGCTAGGATTTAGGAGATTTAGGAGGTGAGAAAGTAGTTAAACATTGGGAGACAGAGAGGCAGTTGTCTATGCAGGGAAAGTGAGAGACAGCCATGTGGGAGAAGGACTGAACAGGGGGGAATGAGAGCAGTTTTGTGCACCATTTCATGCTTAAAACCAAAGTTTCTTGTAGGGTCTCTATTTATTTAATGGTTTAAATTAAGTTTTACATTTTACAATAAAGAAAACAAGGAATATAGCAATGGAATCAAGATTAAACACAGACTGGAATTGTGGGGTTAACATGGTGATCGTTAATGTGCAAAGGGAGCAGGGTGACCCTACTGCCTGTTGGGAAATGTTTAGTTTCTGGTTAACTTGAAATTTTCAAAGCATCATTGCTTAAATTCTTCACATTTCCACAAATAAGTGAATTCCTGCTGGGCTGTCCAACAGAAACAGAGCGTGTTCAGGAGTGAATTTGTGTGTGTGAGAGTGTCCGTGCGTGTGTCTGCGTGTGTGCATGTGACAGAAGAGAGAATGGAGAGAGAAAGAGAGAAAGGAGTTAGTTGGGAGGGAAGACAGGACAGAGAAAGAGAGACAAAAAGAGAGAGAGAGAGAGTATTTGTGGAGGCATGATATTCTTTCCGAGGCATCCAGACCTCAGACATCTTTCACTGCCAGTGCTGGAAAACGTCATGAAGAGAGCTTGATAGCATAAAGACAGGATGTTATGATCTTCATGAGGGCCATTTACTGACATCCATTCATTCAAATTAATTTTTTTGGCTCCCTGAAAATGCTTGGTCATAAAATAACACACCTATGCATGGCATTTCTATCCACATTAAACCTAAAAATCAAGTTCAATGTTCAAAGCTGTCTACCAGGACTTTTTGACCAATTATTTAGCTGTGTTCAGTATTGACACTTTCATCTGAATTACACAACCAATTATTTATGTATACATTATCTGCAGAAATATATACATACACACTTGTATACAAACACACAGATATATATACTGCACATGCAATACATATACTGTATATACATGTATATACACACACATATACAGTATATGTGTGTCTATGCACATATATGCGCTTGATGGTGGAAAATAATGATTGATGTGACTTAAAGTTATTGTTTACATCCTCAAATATTGAAATGACAAAATTGATAAACTTGTAGAGAATTGATTTTTCGATAACCAGTAATTATTGTTCTTTTTTTTTTCTCTATTTTATGTTGTGACATTGCTAACAGGGAACTCACTTCTTTAGATTACACCTACACGTATTTAGAGTATCTCAGTGGACTATATGTGATGCTACAGAGGTCCACTGTAGAAGTGGTCACGGTGGCAATCAAACATTTTGAAAGATTAATGTAACTATCACACACTAAAATAAACTTTTTTCTCATCCCATGGGACATGCTCAGGTATTTAACTTATTTTGATCCTACGAGACCTTAACAGCTATGAGAAACTTAAAATGTATATTCCGCAAAGGCTGTATTCCAGGGGACAAACCAATTTAGGGTCTCAGGAGGTTAAAGTACCTCCTACAAACCTCAAAATGTCCTTACCTCAGACTTTGCCTCTACTATACATTTTAAAACATCTACTTTTATTTCTCAGTTTAACTGTTTCATTCATCAGCTTTCTGCTCACCTGTCACCAAGATGAAACAAAAAAGAAAGAAAGCATAAGAAAATAATATTCCCCTTAAGACAAATATCACGAGAAAAAGAACTAAAGATGAAAAAGTTACAGCTTGTTGATACTTAAATTTGTGTGTAAAGCGCTCTAATATCCGCTCAAGAATGGTTTGACCTCAGCAACTCAAATGAATTGAAGGAAGAACAATAATTATACGTTATGGGTGAGACGTTTTACAGCTTTTCTTCCTGTGAGCTAGTTAAAGAAAAAGAGGCCTGCTGTCCATGTGTTAATATACTTTGTGTAGAGTACACAATGCTGTCCCGGAAGGTCACTGACCGACTGGATTTTAGCATTGAAGTTTGCGAGGACATTTCTATCTGCTGTCAGCCCGCACGTGTTTTACCGAATAAAAAAAAATGCTTCCAATAAGAAAAGTGCTTTTCAGCAATTATAAAAGCAAGCATTTCCACTGCATTGAATGTCAGTGAAACAAAAACAGAAATATAACCGGTGGGGTGGTGTCAGTATCTCCTGCTGTATCTAATTTGATATAATTAGCAGTACTTATGGCATTCTTTGTGATTAGTAAAAAAATTATGATGACAGTTGGTGTAAAAGATGTTTGGGACTCAATCCATCTCCAATGTTAGCATCTATTCTGTCACTGCATTTCAAAGACTCACTGTCACTGTATTTATACAACTGGATCAAACTGTAAAATGAGAGTTATTTCTGTCACAATAAGTAAGGGCAGTACCAGTCTGTCCTAAAGCAAAAGATCCTGTCAACTTAAAGTAAATTATGTGGTACTTTCGTAAACCTTGACTTATATGGTGCCTTCATTTCTTCAAGAGTCTTTCAAGAGTCTTTAAAACAGTGTTTGACTTCTGCATGTATGCATTTCAATGAATTTTGACAAACAAGTGAATTCAGGAGGAACTTTCTTCTGTCTTTTCTTGTTGCAAGGCATTTGATATCCAACTGAGCTCACATTCTTGCCAGTTCATTATGGACAACCTGATCAGAAAGAAAAACACTGTTAAAACCTTAAAAAGCATCTGAACCATATCCTTATCATGATCTTCTTTTTGTCGTTGGTGAGTGGTGTTTTTAAACTTGAATATGATGGATTAAAGGGCTTAGCGTTCACTTGTGATCATCATTAGGATGTGCTCTATGTGCCCACAATAATATTCCAGTACAGATTGTTACTCACCAACACATGCAAACACTCACACAAGCATGCATTTACTCACTGCCTCCAAATGGCCTTTTCTTTATATCAAAAGCTTAATCAAACGTCTCAGTCACAAAAAAAAAAAGAAATTTGTTAATACTTTAAAATAATACTTTAAATATTAACACACACAGTAATAATTTGTACCCCTGGAAGTAAAGATTCTCCAAAGAAGTATTAATGCCTAATGAATACCAAATAAGGTAATTTCATTTGGTCTTCAAGCAAGGCAATTTCAATCTTTTGTGAGAAACATATGGCAGTACTGGCAATAAAGTTGACTTTGACTCAGACTTCAAGCAAACCATAATCTCTTGAGAACAAAACTGGCGTTTTAAATGTCCCCTACTTAACTGGAATCAGTAAAAAAAAAAATCAGTGCAACGACTCTGCAAATTTGACCATTAACTTATTGTCAAAAATTCAGTCCCCATTTTCGGGCAGTTGATTTATTTTATTCATACTAGTAAAGGGTAGACCTGAAGACTGAATTTTTACGTGAAGTTCCTAAGTCTCCATTCCTAATTAGCAGTAAACCAAATTCATATCTATAAGTGTGTGTGTATATACTCTACATACATGAAATATAAACATGCACATGCTTTTCAGACTTTTAGAACAGAATAATTTGCCAAAGCTATTGTTTTTAATGAGTGAAAGATCCACTTCATTGTTTCTCTGAACACTCAATATCCCATTTATTGCTGCTGGTACAAGGAAAGTTTACGATTCTTTGGACATATGTAAATATTACCCTTTATAGTCAGAATAAATAAATGATAATAATAAATAGACACATACTCGCACTCAGAAACACATGCACACATACATTCACACAAAGACAAGCATACATTCACACAAACTCATAACATATACATACAGGCAAGACCCAAGAATCTCTGAAAAGAATTCTTTGATGGAGTGCCCTTCACTTCTCATTTGCCGTTTTAGTTGGCATTGGTAGACTTCTCTTATAGTTCCTGTGCACATGCAACTCTCCCACCCCCTAACCACCATCAACACACACACACGCGCACACACATGCATACACACCGACGTGCATAAGCACATGCACACACATATGCAGGCACACACATACTCGCACGCACGCACATACATACACAGACACACACAGACACACACACACACACACACACACACACACACACACACACTCACACACACACACACACACTCACACACACAAACTGACGGGCGCAGAGCCCCCACTCAAGGCCTTAACTGGGCCCTCGAAAGCAACTG
>CAAKHD010005431.1:10384-26989 GCA_901007705.1 Fistularia tabacaria
CGCATAAGCACATGCACACACATATGCAGGCACACACACACTCGCACGCACGCACACACATACACAGACACACACACACACACACACACACACACACACACTCACACACACACACACTCACACACACACACACAGGCACTAAAAGCTTCATGGTGCTTCTAGGGAGTCAAACTGCTCTCACCTGTTGTATCTGGCAACCTAAAAGGAGACGATTAGTGCTCAGCACTTACAATAAGCTCTTTGTTCCCTTCTCTCCCTCACTCTCCCTTTCTGCCATCTCATACTAGTCGTCTGTTACTTCTGCCTCTGCTTATTTTTCCCTCGGCCAGGCCCTCTGTCGTCCTCTATTTATACCCTTTCAATGTCTCTCTGTCACTCTTTGTATCCCTCTTGATGCTGCTATTTCTGTCACCCTCACTCTTTTCGCTCTCGTTGTCTCTCTCTCAATTCTTCTTATGTTCACAACGCCAGTGTGCAAAAATCAGTTGAGAACTTTATCAGAGATCGTCGAGGTAACCCCTTACAAATACGCTATGTGATAGCGCTGTGCGCTTGAGGTCTCATCAGTGTCATTGACCAAAGCCTGATATTTGAGTTTGCTCATAACAGAGAGTTATGATTTCAAAGTATTTTATTTTATGACAGTAATGACTTTCCAATCTCAAAAGTGTAAATATATATAACCTGGATGTAGCATTTCTTCTGTAACAGACACCAATTTAAAACTGTATGAAGTAGTCTCATGGCTCAGTTTGAAGACCTCCATGAAAAGAAAACATAGTAGGTAGCAGTGAGGGGATGGTCTTGAAATTAGATACAAAAGAATGAAAATATAATTTAAGATACATTTACATGGGGCCAGTATCACCTGTAGACATTGTGATTTAGAAACTACCCCTTGAGATTGTTATTAATGTGGCACATTAGCACAGAATTAGCAATGACTTTATTTCACTCAAATATACTGATGCCCTGGACTTGAGACATACGACATAAGGGACATAGGAGGAGTTCCAGACATTGAAGACCCCAAAAAAGCAGTGTTTGATTAATAAAAGGTTCAGGTGCTCCTATGTACAAGACGGCTGGGAACAGATAAATTGGAGGGAGCAGCTAGATTACCTGATCAGAACATCGAATATTACAATTACAATTTCCCCCCAAAGTGCCGTCATTTGGTTTTCCACTATACCAGAGATGGGTAAACTTTTTGACTTGTAGGCCACCATTGGTTCTAAAATCTGACAGAGGGGTTGATGTTGATAGATTTCCCATTGAGGTACAGGGTTTAGACTCATGATATCTCTGGTTATTGGCATGTCTTGATGTTACTTATGTCTTAACATATGATTTGCCGTGTTTATACTTGGACCATTTTGAATTTTGACTTGCTTTACTATTATTTGACACATCTTTGGATACATGACTTGTGTTGTTTTGACTCGTGACTTGGGTAATATTGACCCATAACTTGTTTTGGATGACACTTATGATTAATTTTCCTAATAATTTTTAGAATCTTTACCTGTTTTTGACACACAATGTGATTTGTGATTGAGTCATGTATTGTTAACATGCACTCATACAACAGACAGCTGAAAGTGTAGAAAGAGTATTTGGGGCAATGCTCCAAGAATCTAGGTTATAAGGTTTAGGAGATCCAGATAAAAAGTTATTGTTTCTGTATTCATGTATGTATTGTAATTATGGAAATCATATTGACTCTCTGGTGAATGGTTGTCTGTCTCTATATGTTGCCCTGTCAATGACTGGTGACCGGTCCAGGGTGTACCCCGCCTCTCGACCAATGGCAACTGGGATAGCCTGCAGCATCTGCCGCAACCCTAAGAAGGATAAGCAGTGCATAATGGATAGATGGATGAATACTTACTTTCTGCTATTTCCTTGTGTGTTTACCAATCACGCTTAATTGTGACATGTGGTTTGACTTGTGACTTGCCATCCTCGATCAAAAAGGCTAATTTGGCATTAATCCATCTCTATTTCTTGTGTGAGATTGGCAGCAGGCTGGGGCACCAGCAACTTAGCTAGGAGGTTGGGAAAACAGTAATCACTGGGCTTCACTGATAGGTCATAACAGATTGAGTCTCTTCAATGGAGTGGAGCCTCTGTGCAGTTAGACGTGATGGACCGACTGGACTTCAGTATCTCTCACAGTGGAACCAAGTCTCCCATTGAGACCTATGCAACTTTAGCCAAAGGTTGGCCGAAAGCCCCCAAATCAAAGTCCACATTTCTCTCAGGCCAGAGGAAAAAATTTTCAGACATGTACTGTTAATCAGCAGGCCTCAACAATTTCAACCAGGGAGGCTTTGAAGTTTTGCTTTGTTGAACAACCATCATAACACACATCTGCTTCACTTGTATGTGTGCACAAATACTTGCGAACAAATGAGCATTTATTGTTGACAAAGAAAGTTTTGTCAGATTAAAAAGGTCCATTGCCTTATATGAGCAAAATCAGTCTTCTGACCTTTGTTTCTCCCAATAATGTGAGGAATGTGCAATGCAATTTCAGAATACATTAATCATTTACATACATACATTTAATTTACATTTATTGATTGACACGGCTTTTGACCCAAGAACGGACTTGACTACGAGTAGGGAAAACATGTCAGTGGGAGCCAGTAGTTCAGGTGTAGAGAGTAACAAGTTTTAAGGGTCTTAGATTCCATCAAGGGAAGACCAGGTGCTTGGTAGAGGGAACACAGGGATCACAGAGAAATACTTCTTAAGAAGTATATCAAGTCAGTCGAGTGAAGTCCAGCGACAGGAAGTAACCCACAGATCCGAGCACTTAGGCAAGCAGAGAGGCCAGCCAGCCGGAGAGGGATAGGATTAGTGCTCAGAAACCCAGAGTTAGGTGGCCAAGTGCAGCAGAAAGTAGGAATTGGGAAGATGTTAATAGTGATTTGGTTAGGACATTAGAAAGGCTTAAAGGGACCACTGAGAGCAAGTTGGAGAAGATAGGAGACCTCATTTATGAGTATGGTAGAAAAAGGTTTGGTGTTGCTGAGGAAAAGAAGAAGCCACAGGCTGGAGTAGTTAGATCAGGGCGTCAACAAGAAATCGATAGACTTATTCAAGAGAGACGACAGCTTAATAGGCAGTGGAGGAAAGCGATAGAGGTTCAGAAGGTTGAAATTAGTTGTCTGCAGATCGATTTGAAGGGTCTATTGATAGCGCTGAGAAGAGCAGAGAATGTTAGGAAAAATAGGAAAAGGAAAGAGCGAGCTAGAGTAGCCTGTTTTAGGGACCCATTTAGATTTGTTAAGTTGTTGCTTAGTAAGGAGAAGAGTGGTACTCTTAAGGGAGAGAAGCAGAAGCTTGAGGAGTATTTGCAGGGGGTACATAAAGATAGGGAAAGATATAGTGAGATGGCACTTCCTTCTGATATTCTACCTATTGGGGAGATGGATAGTTTGTGTGATGATAGTCCACCAAGGTGGAAGGAGGTTCAGAAAGTAGTGAAGCGGGCAAGGGCCTCTTCAGCCCCGGGTCCTAATGGGGTGCCCTACCGGCTGTATAAGAGTGCACCAGATGTGTTGAGGTTTCAGTGGAAATTGATGAAGGTAGTTTGGAAGAAGCAGGTTATTCGCAAGGCTTGGCATAGAGCAGGGGGAATCTTCATTCCAAAGGAGAGGGATTTGGTAGAGATCGGTCAATTTAGACCAATTAGCTTGCTCAAAGTTGAAGGGAAGATTTTCTTTAGTGTGGTGGCACAGAAACTGTCTAGTTACTTAGGAAAGACTAGACTAATTGATACTTTGGTGCAAAAGGCTGAAATTCCTGGCTTCTCCGGGTGTTAAGCGCACACCAGCATGATTTGGCACCAAATCCAGTCAGCCAGTTGTGAGAAGAGGGATTTGCATGAAGTGTTTCTAGACCTGGCTAATGCTTTCGGGTCAGTGCCACATAGGCTGTAATGGGAGGCTTTTGATTTTTTTTAGAGTGCCGGGCAGTATAAAGAGTTTATTGAAAGCATATTTTGCGGATATTCAGCTCTGCTTTATTACGTTATCGTATACAACACCATCGCAGCAGCTGGAGATAGGCATTATGGCGGGGTGCACAATTTCTCCACTAGCTTTTGTTATGGCAATGGAGGTGATTATTAGGGCTCCAAAATGGGTGGTAGGTGGATAAAGGCTTCAGGGAGGGCTGTGTTTTCCTCCAATTAGGGCTTACATGACGACGGTGACGTCAACTATACCATGTACTAGTAGGTTGTTGGAGAAGTTAGATAGTAATCTGCAACTGGCTAGGCTGAAGGTTAAGCCAAGTAAGTCTAGGAGTATTTCAATTATTAAGAGGAAGGCAGTGGATAAGAAGTTTGTGATAAATGGTGAGGTGGCGCCTACGGTGCTAGAGAAACCGGTGAAGAGTTTGGGTGGATGGTTTGATGCAAGACTTAGTGATAAGGGAGAATTTGAGCAGTTGAGGCAGGAAATGAGTCAAGGCATCTTAAGTATAGATCGGTCAGGGCTCCAAGGGAAGCTGAAGTTGTGGTGCTTGCAGTTTGGGGATATTGGTGTTGCCAGTTTGTAGTCTGTCAGAAGAGCACAAGTGCGCTGAGGTTAGATTGGATATGACACTCACCTAGTCAAAGGACTCAGTGGTTAGGAGTTTGGCACCCATGGTTTGGACAGGGAGGAAGTGGAACCCAAAGGACGCAATGCAGCAAGCACAGGCACCCCTTAGTCATAGGTATATTATAGATCAGGTGCAGCATGGGCGTGGAGGCTTAGGGTTGTGTGTAGGAAAACTGGTGTGGAGCAAGGCATCAGTTGTAGAAAAGAGGAAATTGATAGGAGATGAAATATATAGGCAAGAGGAGGTAGTAAGGCATACTAGAGCAGTGTTGCAGTCAAAGCAAGGACAGTGAGTGAATTGGTAAAATGTTGAACAAAGAATGTTGAAAGTGGAAAGAGTTGTTGAGCATGGAGGCTAGTAGGACTAGATTTATAATAGGGGCTACGTATAATGTGCTACCATCTCCACAGAACTTAAATGGTTGGGCGAGGATGCTGCCTGCCCATTGTGTTCCCGGGTGAGCACACTTAGACATATATTATCAGAGTGTAAGGTTAGTCTTTCCCAGGGGCGATACACTTGCCGTCATAACCAGGTGTTGAAATGTTTGGCAGCAGCAGTGGAAGAAAAGCGATGGTAGGTGGTAGATGGTAATCGGGAAGTTAGGCAAATTACATTTGTACGCAAGAGAGAAAAGGTTAGGCCATTTAAGACCAGGCACCACGCAGGGCAGCTAAGTGTAGGCGGGGCCTGGGAGATGATTACTGATTTGAATCAGCAGCTGGTTGTCCCCGCATTTATAGTTAGCACCAGGCTATGGCCAGATATGTTGCTCTGGGGTAGAGAGTATAATGTATTTTATTGAGCTTACATTCCCCTGGGAGGATCAAGTTGAAGAGACCAGTGAGTGCAAAAAAGCTTGGTATGCTGAGATGGCAGCAGAGGCAGAGCAGCAAGATTGGAGGGCTTGGATGTGGCCTGTGGAGGTTGGCTGTCATGGGTTTGTGGCAAAGTCTATCGTTGGTCTACTGACTGAGTTGGGCAATCACGGACGGAGCCTGAAACTTGTGGTCAGCAACACGTTTCGGGCAGCAGAACTAGCTAGTGAATGGTTGTGGCTATGGAGGAAGCATGGTAGCTGTGGACTTAGTTTAGCAAAGGTTGTTTGTGTGGGGAGCAGCTATGTAGGATGGAGGAGGGTGTTTCCAGGACGCTGGAGTTCTCTGTCAAGCCTTCTTGAGGTGTCATGGGCCTAACTCGACAAAACGCCAATGATGGAAGGTGCCCACTTGAAAACCCTGATGATATGCTTCAGGCTGCTGTTGGCTAATGTGGATAAGTGGTGGTAGGGTAGGAGCATGCTGGTTGTTTAATATAGATGGCTTCTCTACATCCTGAATTGAGCTCCACGATGTATTTTCTTAGGCTCTTGGCACAAGGGACTGTTAACACCTTGTCCTGAGTAGCAATGAAACTCAACTATTAAACTCAACATTTTTTGGACATTTCTACTTCCAAGGGACCCATGTTTTCAAATCCTCAATGTATTAAAAACTTACCAGAGGTTTATAAAAAGTTCATCCTCCTCACTGCAGTTTGCTGTGCTGCCTGGCATGAACGCAGTAAAGTATTTTATGATTATATTAATGTCCCAGGCTATGGCGGCTGTCTCACAATCACATCACTGCACTGACATGCTGAAATAAATGTATATTTAGACAGAGGCTGAACATGTTAACCAATATATTTGATGAAGGTGCAGGCAACCAGATAAATATCAACGGGTCTGTTCTGAAGCCCGACAGAAAAAAGTTCAGATACCTTTTAGCTAGCATACTCACATGTGGGGGTATGAATTCTGAATGTTTGTGCATGTGTGGATACTGTGCAACCAAACAGCAGCTCAGAGTGCATGCTTTGGACACAGCTTTAGAGGTAGATGAGGCAAAATTGTGGTTGTGGAGGAAGTTTGGTGTGGCCATGTAGAACAACTTCTGGATGGCTTCAAGGAGATTCAGGTCCACTGTCCGGCAGTTCAGGATGGGGAAGCAGTGGACTGTCAAAACTGTTTATAGTGGCAGTGGGGTGCTGCTGATCTAGTGGGTCTGTGGATGGAATACTTCAAAGACCTCATCCATCCGACCGAAAGACCCTACAATGAGGAAGCAGAGTCTGGGGTGTTGGGGGTGGGCTCTTCTGTCTCTGGGGTTGAAGTTTCAAGGTTGCTACTCAGTGGTATGGCCCAAGGGGTTGAGATCTGCCCTTGGTTCCTCAAGGCTGCAAACATTGTTGGGCTGTCCTGGCCGGCCTTTCTGAAACACGGTATGGATGTAGGGGATAGTGTGTTTTTCTTCACAGCGGCACAGTGAACCAGCTCTACACCCTCAGTAGGGACACAATGGGTACATTGGTTCTTGCCCAACCAGTCCTCATGTGCTTTGAATGGAAGGCATTTGACCATGTCCTTGGGTGCGTCTTGCAGGGGTGCTGGGGTGTTGAGGAAATCTGGTTTAGTGACCTCATTATCAATGGATAGACCATGCAAATTGGCAGAAATTAAATTAATTAATGAAGAGATTGCCTTTAGCAGAATAAGTGAAGGGCTCAACCTGAGAAAAAGAATAGAGCAGATGGAGGTTTCTGAAAACAAGATGACCAGGGTTACCAATGATTTAATACTATGTGGTGATCTCACATGTCTCACCGCACTTAAGTCAGAAAGGACTAATATAGAGGTTTGGCCCAAATTCATAGTGATAAGCCAATGGCGATTGTATTTAAAGTAATAATGGTACTATGCTGAAGTAAAAAATAAACTGGCACTTTTGCTTAAGTGAGGTGTATAGAAATGGCCCTGTCAAAGATTTTACATAAAATTGCTGAAATATGAATATTCCAAACATGAGAAGATTTCTGGAGGACAGGCTAGATTAAGAGAATGGGTAGACTAGGGAAGATAGTAGCAGTTAAGTGTATTCCCCTAAAAAACAAAGCAAAACACAACACAACAAATTCACATACACACACACTTTGTAAATTTTTTTGTACCACTCTCCTGATAATCAACATCATATTCTCATTGAAAACATGGAAACCATGTCCCTCACCTCTTTTTTGGTAATGTGGCGGACACTAAAGGGTGTGGCCTCTCACCCAGGGACTGAGGGCTTGGGGGGCGTGGTTATGGAGTATATATATATACTGGCATTCCCAAATGTTTCTAAAGATGAATTGTTTGTTGGTGTGTCTGAATTAAAGTTTGAACTCCTCCACAACCCCGCCATCATTTCCTCGTCTACACACCACATTGGTGACCCCGACGTGATCATGTCTGATAGCAAGGAAATATGCTATTCCACCTCGGCCACGTCGCCCCATCTCGCACAGCCGGCCCTGTCCATCACGGCCGTCCGGCTGCCGGAGTTCTGGCAGAGCGACCAAGCCGCTTGGTTTCAGCACCCGGAGGCGATTTTCCACCTGCAGAGAATCATGTTGGAGGAGACAAGGTACTTTTTGGTCATCGCGGCGCTAGACCAGCAGACCACCAGGCAGTCCAAGGAGCTATTGCGCGCCCCCCCGCCATGCGGCGAGTAGGCCGCGCAAAGAAGCTTGCTGCTCCAGAGAAAGTAGTCTGTCCGCCATGGAGCAAGCAGACAGGCTACTTTCTCTGCCAGGTTTAGATGACGGGTCGGCCATGGACTTTATTAAGGACATGTCACAACTGGGATCTGACAATGGCGGATTCTTTTTTTCAATATGTCTTCCGCAACTTCCGGCCCAACTTCCGGCCCCCGTACGATGGCCCATTCCATGTACTGGAGGTTCCTCGCCGTGGCCGACCCCCTTCCAGGACTCCAGCAGCAACTTTGCAAGGCCAGTGTCCGGCGCCCCCTTATGTCCAGTCGCCACAGCCTATTTGGATGATTGCTCAGGCCTCCTGTGAGGGAAGAGTTGTTGCCCGGAGTCCCTTCTGGGTGTTGGGGGGGCTGTGTGGAAGGGTGTGGCCTCTCACCCAGGAACTGAGGGCTTGGGGGGCGTGTTTATGGAGTATATCAGTATATATGTATGGAGTATATATGGATACTGGGGTTCCTGAAAGTTCTAGAGATGAATTGCATGTTGGTGTGTCTGCATTAAAGTTTGAGCTCCTCCACAGCTTTGCCGTCATTTTCTCGTCTACACACCATAGTAAATCCATTAAAGGCTTACCTTTGATATTATGCTTCACTAAGAAAGTTGTTATGAGTCGTATGAGTGTTAATGGCTTGAAACCAGAACATCAGTGTTTCAATCTTTATTATGAGATCAGTTTACTAGTGCACAGTTGAGAATGATGACAAATTTATCTCATATCAACCTCCCTGCAGTTTTTCTTCTCATCTCCCATTCGCCCAAAATGCTAGATGAGGGCATCAAGGACATGTGCAATCATGTGCACACACACGCACGCATGCACACATACACACAATCACACACACACATAGCACACATTGCACAAACTGTCTTTGTTTGCTTAGAACTGATATCATTTTAGACTGATTCATGTCATATGAATTCAAATGTTTCAAATGGGTCACTGCAAAGCCAACTATGATAACAAGACTTCTGGAAATTTCATGGTTGCAACTTAGTATAAAGCTCTTCTTTATCAGTCGTCATTTGGTTTCTTCTTCTCTGACAATAATGTAGAGGTTAAGGCTTCCTAGATGAAACCTCATTTAGAAGATGAATGATACAGTGTAAATGGCAACTTTTCTCCATTATCAGGGGTGAAGAATTTAGTTGGCACATTAAATAAATACAGTGCAGTGACACAGCTACTTTTGGACTGTAGAAAGGTTTTCTGCAGTTTTTTTAAATGAAGGGCAGGAATGAGAATACAGTGGCTATTGAGACTAATGTATTTTACAATGGAACAATCGGAATAAGGAGTCACTTTTTGTGGAACCAAGAAAAAATATACATTATGATTAGAATAACTCAAGGGGGAAAATATTATAAAAGTTATAAGCTCTTTTTCCAGGGGCTATGGTAAGATGGGATTAAAGTATCAAATACTTTTTTGGGAAAATTACAAAAGAAACATTATTTTATGTGACCTCTTGAGCAATCCAAGGTAGGCTGTGTCTATTGGCAGTTGGTGAATGTGTGCTCTATGTTCTGACAGAGAAAAGAATGAACCTCTTTATTACTTCTGCTCCAGGCTGCCAATCATCACAGGTATCCTTAACACTAGTTCAAAGACAAAAGGCTGTATTGCATAATGATATATATAGTTCTATATACAAGGATATTTATTATTTTTTATTAATATTTATTGGCACGATTTTTTTAACCTGCAGTACATAGAGCATAACTAGGTTAGACTGCACTACATAGAGTAATCATGCACATGTCATATACAATATTTTCATGTACTTGCCATGGAAAATCCATATCCTGCAATCTTTTTAATACCCCAGCACTGCACTGCCAATCTGACTTTTTTATCCCCAATGTGTTATCACCATCACTGCACCGGAAGCAGTGCTGGAGCCAGCTTTTATCTGATGGTTTAGTTCTCTGCTTTCATTTTCAGCATACCTACAGGACAAAACAGAGATTATATGATGGAGTTTGTTCAGCTGTCAAAAAATGGTTTCTTTTTCCTGTTAAAAAAAGGAGTTTCAAGTTTCCTGTACCTAATGTTTCCTTAGGTACAAGTAAGTGTGCAGAATGAGTGACATGAATGAAAACTACAAAGAAAGTTTAGGGAGATTGTTTGGGAATAAATACATTAACAGAGAGTAACTCACTTCCAGACATAATTTTTAGACAGTAAAAGTTTTTAGTACAATGATATGATTATCAAAATATGCATTTCTAATAACTGTTTTTTATTGAAGTTTCCTTTCTGTGAACATTTTTGTTCAACGTTTTCCAATGACTTCTAATTAAAAAAAGTGTTTAACATTCAGCTGAAAACACTCAGTTGTTCTTTTGACCTTGATCTTAGTTTTGAGGACAGAATTTTTGTTCAGGCAAAGGTAAGAATAGGGAAAAGACAATTAGAATGATGGTGGAGTGACTGTGTCAATAAACATTTACCCATTTTGATAGTAATTGAAGAAGGTAACCCGCAAAACAGTTTCTTGGATCGAAAGAAAAAATGAAAAACTGGGCAATGTTCTTCACTAACTGTTAGACAAAATCATTTATAATGAACAATTACCAGATTACAGTGAGGTTCCTTTCTGGCTTCTTCTTTAATGGTTCAGGGTTTTGGTTGCTGTGTTATGCAGGTATGTCTAAGCCACCTTTTGAACCCTTCAGGGTCTATACGTTTTTATGCTGTAAGACTTATTACAAGATAGAATATTAATAGAAGAATTTTTATCCCCATCACAGCTCATACACAAATGTTATCTACCCTTCAGCCTGTACAAGACATTAAAGATACCAGGTTTTTATTTATTCAGTAATATCCAACTGTCTTCAACCTTCTCACAACAGTTAAAGGCATTCTGTTAATGTGCATTCTTATCAAACTAGGTTAATGGACTGGTTTTGTGCAGAAGATGCACACGGTTTTTAGTGAATTCAAAATAATTCATTTTTCACACTCTGCACCTGCAACAGGGAGTAACATGTACAATATATTTATGTTTGAATGCTTTTTGCCTGTAAAGCATCACAATCTTTAATGTTATCACTATACAACCAAATGTTCACTTTTTATTTGATTCAAAGGCTTGTTCCCTCTATTGGCGTATTTTATTAGTCTCATAGCTTCTCTTTGTATTGAGTTTGCACAGCTATTTATGATTAAATTTTGGTCTCTGCCACAATGTATTTTAGAGTTAAATTTAAAGGTAATTTACAGATGGTTGATGTACTTATAAACACCTCCAATATAACAGTAAGAGAACTACGTATCAATCCTTCTTTTTGGTCAGCATCCATTCAGTACTCTTGGATTTTAATCTTGGCTGGCCAGTATATTTTAAAAGTATCTTGCCAGAAACAGTCCTTTTTTTGTTTACAATGAGATTTGGAGCTTTATAGAAAGTAGGTATGCTGGCTTTGCATCTTTGGTTAGCTTTTAGATGAACTGACCACAAATGACCTCTAGTGTAATACAATGCCTTGGCCATATCAGTTATCTCTACCTCTGTTTTGAATTGCATGAGGTGTTAGGGCCAAATTGCAAACAAATGGCCGTCCAAACTGAATTTACCTGAGTCGTTCTGAGTTGTTCTCTCCAATTTACCATAAGCAGATGGCAGCCTCTTGAGCGACACTCAGGCCAATTCCATTAGCTAATCACCATATCATGACAATGTTTTCTGTCAAACCTAGAACTCACAGTCCAGTCGTTGAAGACATTCACTCTAAGGATGGCAGATTAATGATAATGATAATGATTAATGATGAAGCTTGGTATTCGTCACCTTTTGGTTTATTTGGAGACACATCTTAATCTTGAAGAATTGTTCGTATTTATCGTGGAACAGTCCTTTAAAGTCACTTCTGAAGGCCCTGGGTTTAGGGGAACAGTTCTCTAAAACATATGGGTAAAGCTGAAAATTGTGAAATGGAATTAGACATATCTAATACTTGATAAGAAGGGTTTCAGCGAAACAACGAAGGAGTATCGTAAAGTTACTAGTTACTTAGTGCTTTTCTCTAGAAACAATTACATCCTCTGAAGTATCCAGAGAAAACTGCGGAGGAAGGACACGGAAGCGGAAAGGGAAGGCATTTAGGCGCCACAGGGTGACATCAAGCAGCACCTTGCACAGTGCAAAGACCAGAATGCTTGAGATAGCAACGTAAGAAGAAGGAACGAACAAAGGGTGCCTGCTACAGAGATCCCTACAAATTCACTAAAAACCTCTTCATCAAGGAGAAAACAAGGAACCTCAAAATAACTTTAAGGGAACAGGATACACACCTGAGAAAGACCTACTCTGACAACCAGAGGCTTGTGCCTGCCACCATCCCGGATGACATGCCACTAATCCAACCACCTCAGCACCAGCTGTACTCAAGACCCCCCATGGAGCAAAGTCAAGAACACAGTAAAGAGGACAAGAATAGCATCATCTGCTGGGTCAACGGCGCCCCATAAGGACTCTATTAGAGCACGCCAGGCGTCTTGAAGATCCTGTGGAAGTTAATGAAGGTGACATGGAAAAAAGGCATCATACCAATTCAAAAGAGAAGAACTCCTCAACCATCAGTCCATTCCGCAAGATCAGTGTATTGAATGTGGTGGAAAGATTTTCTTCAGTGTCATGGCCCAAAGACTATCAGCATTTCTGCAGAAGAACAACAACGTCAACACCTCAGGATGCCTGGAACACACAACTATCATCTGGCACCAGAGAGAAAGATCTGCGGTTGGTATTGTTAGACCTTGTTCTGCCTTAGGGTCAATGCCTCATGAGGTACTGTGGGCAGCTTTCAACTTCTTCCAAGTCCCAAAGGGCATCACAAGGCTGGTCAAAGCCTACTGCCAGGACCTCCAGCTTTGTGTCATGACTCAGGTACAACCGCCTGGCAGCACTTGGAGAAAGGCATAATGGTGGGCTGCATCATCTCCCCATTGGCCTTCACCATGATAATGAAGTGAATTATCCAAGCATCACGGTGGGCGGGTGGAAGCTTATTGACATGAGAACAATAATAACAATTAACGCATCCACCAAACCCCTGCGGGACAAAGTCCAAGGAAACACTAGATGGACAGGAATGGAGTTTAAACCCACCAAATCCTGCCGTATATCAATTGCCAAGGGCCGGCTCACGAACAAGCCCCTGGAGGCCCAGACTACCTCATGGCAACCAATCATCCTTCGTCCTGGAAGGGGAGAAACAGCCAACCAACCGTTCCAATGAAGACTCCCACCCTCAGCCCGTGACTTGGAAATGCGAGTAGACTTGAATCAGTGGCTCACCTTCCCACCCGAAATTGCAGTAACCAACCTGCATCTACGCCTGGTCCTCTGGTCCAAATCCTGCCAACATGTCTTCATCATGGAGTTGACAGTCCTCTGGGAGGAGGCCATCAATGAGGCATTTGAGGCTGCAACATGTTAACTTGGCTACGGTAGCAGAGGACAGAGGATGGAAGGTATATGTGGGTCCAGTGGAGGGGACAGCTGCAGAGGCTTTGTAGCTAGTTCCTCCGCAAGGCTACTAAAGGACGTTGGAATCTGAGGACAGGTTCAACAGAAGACTACATGGGGCAGAAGACTACAGGAGTAACTGGCTGTGACTGAAGCGGAGGAAGATGATATTGGCAGGCAAGTGACCCTATTGCACCTCTAATACGATACGTACCCTAGGTTCAGTCAGCCTGCGGTGGGCCAGTGCTCGCCGAAGAGTGTGTTGTGATAAAAGGCTGAAACACCCAATGAAGCAGAGATGTACAACTAATGAGGTGTTGCGTTGGAGGTGCAAGGTGGTTATCTCCCAATCCAACTCCACCAAAGAAAACATCCAAATCCCTATCCAAGAGAATTTCTCCAACACCAGCCGTATCCAGAGTTGTGCAAACCCCAGCAGCATCTTGTTCCCATGGATTCTTTTGTCCCCCAATCCAGCTTAACAGTCCTGACAAACTTCTCCTCCCTCGACTCTGTTTCTCTTCCTCTCAATACCATGTCAACAACCCCAAGTTTCTGGCCTTGCCACCTCCCCAGCTTCCTGGACACACAGGATATCCACCTTCACTCTCAGCATGCAACCCAAGAATTTCCTTTCCTTTGTTCTCTTTTTCTGACCTTGCCTTTCTCCGTCCTCTTCATCAACCAACAGTAGCTCAGTTGCCACTGGTACCCAGATGGTAGGTAATATGCACCAGTGAGGATTGCAGGCTGACTGTTTAACTGATCCGGTAAGAAAGTCATAGGTGGCAATTAAAATGCTTAGTCTTAACACAATTTGCACGCTGGTATTTCCAAAACCGACCCCACTCCACACCTCAAACCCCATCCGAGAGGACCTTTCCATAACCAGTGTTGTGCTGATTAGACATTCAAATAAGCATTCAAATAAAGAGATTAAGAATGTAATTCCCCGAGATCATGAACTGATCATACTCTAAGACTGCCATCAGAAAAGCAGTTAGGTGATCAGTAGGCTATCAGTATTGTTCATGGTAACTCTGTGATTGATGTATGTTCCCACTAAAGAGCCAGATTAAGCCTTTATTTCCATTGTTCCATCACAAAATCAAAGATGAACGATACTATCAAATGAAAAAAAGCAACCCACCAGAGGAGGCATTCATTTCTATTTGATTCTTGTAGTTTAGGGTTTCTATTTGTTCACTGGTTACCCAGTATATTACCACATGCCAGACACATGCAAAATTCATAACAGCCTACCCTTATGCCTCAGCATACCCATCGATACTTAGGATATCAGCATGTAACACAAGGTAACCAAGAGTTTTTAAACCTCACGTTCCAAGCCAAACACAAAAGACTGCTCAGTCATGCTCTCAGATATCCTTGGTCTGCTCTTCCATACAACAAATTAAACCTCAAATCTTAGACTTGTAACAGAACAAGGCACACATCTGTCTATCCAGCCCTCCCCCCCTTATGCACACACTTGCCCCAACTGCTGACCCCCACTACCATATGCCAAAAATTATCATACAAGTTTCTCTTTGTATCCATATTTAAACATGATGAAGAAGAATTGGGCCTTTATATGAAGGGGAGCTTGTATGTTTATCCAGCACCCGCACCAGGAAACAAGAGAAAGCCCCCATTGCTGCTGGTGGAAGCCGGAAATGGTTGGAGACTGTGAGGCTGGCAGAAGGAGAGGTGTATGGAGACGGAGCGAGCGCAAAGAAAGAAACTCTTTGAGTGACAGTAATTTAGGAAGCTAAATTTTTTTGGATTTTTCCAGCTTTTGGGAAAGCATGCAGACTTCAGGGGTATAACATTTGGGAACCATTCAAAGAGGTCTTTTACCATTGAAAGGTGTGTGTATGTGTGTACAGGGCTCTTTTATGTGGGTAATCTGCAAAGGCCCCAAGCTTTTCCAAAATTCAGTTTAGGTCTCTGAAAAACAGACTAAGTTATAAAACACAATCAACAATCATAAGAGTATCAAGATTAAGGGACAACCAAATTCATTCTCATTCTTCACTTTTTTTCTGGCATTCATTGGCAGTATTTAGTTTTAGGCAATTTTCATAAGCTGGTCCCAAAAAAATTGAGCAAAAACTGTAATTGAACCAGAAATAACACATTCAATAAAGCAACACAACTACTTACAAAAGTGCTGCCCTCATAGCGCAAATGAGTGAAGATAAAAACAAGTGACAGTTCAAAACAAAAGGGATAAATGAGAAAACATTTTTAATGGTATGTATACCATTTTATATTGATATTGCTTTTATGTTGCATTCTACGTTGGGGTTGCATGGGGCAGGAGGTAGTGCGATCGTCTTTGGAACCTAACCTTCCTGGTTCAATTCCTCGCTCCCCTTAGTGTGTCGAATTGTTTTTGAGCAAGACACTGAACTCCTCACTGCTCCCCTGGCACTGGTAGACGGCAGCCAACTGCTCATGGTTCATCCATGATTGGTTAAATTCAGCGAAAAATCCCGAGGGATTACTAAAGTATACATTATTTTCATTAAATATTTTTGAGTTGCTGTGTGTTATTCTTTCATTTTGAATTAAAAAACAAACTTCTAAACATCTTGTTGTTGCAGCATCTTGAAGCCAAAAATTAAATATTCATACACTATGAGCCAGAGGTTGGTGAGAGGGGAACAAAGTATAGGAATGTAGGGGTTTTTAAATGGCCCTACTGATGGATCTGTGTTTTCACAGTGTTAAAGCAGAGCCAGAACTTAAATGAGCCTCCTCATGACCCTCTGGCCTTGGTTCGTTGTTCAGGCCACTCAGGAAGGTCTGAGGTTTGGCGGCTTTAAACCGCGACGACCTTCTTGCAGTTTTAGCTCAATTTTTTTTTTTTTTTTTTTTTGGGGGGGGGGGCGTTTCTCAAATGCAGACCGCCTAAATTCCCTTCACCTTTACG